>JAQFZF010004213.1:0-10723 GCA_034695365.1 Enchytraeus norvegicus
GATGTTGTTATTAAGTTTGGTTGGAGATTAAAATAAGCTTTTAGCTTTCTTCCCTATTTCTGCTACCTTTATATATATATATATATATAAAGGTATGTTAGAGATAGTCATGTTGGAGCTGGAGATAGCGCTGGTAGCAGTTCTGGTAAATTCTGGTAAAAGTATTAAGCACAGAATCTGATCAAGGTACAATTTATTTCTGTGCAATTAACGATAGTCAAGAGATACCTGGTAGCCAATCAATTCATTAATTATAGTACTTCTCTTTTATTAGCATAGCATTAATTTTAACGTCTCTGGGTCAGGAAGCATCAGATGGTTGTTTAAGACCATGATTAGTGATACACATGCTTCAAAGACTTAGTCATCCACCAATGGCTACAAGACCCATTTGTGATTGGCTCCCTTCTCCTAATTTCAATTCCATTTTTATAAATCCAGCTTCTGAAAACGAAGTTTTTAATATAATTCTATGTATTCACAATTTCTATGTACCCGATATTAACAAGTGAATAATAATGGTGTAAGACATTTTAAAGGAATATAAGGATCTTCTGAACTAACGTACCTTCTTATCCGAATAAATTAAGATTTTCACACATGGTGAAAATCTCATAGTAAATAATGTTTGGGTTTTAGTGAGGGTTACACTAATCCTCAACCCAAACCATAACACAAACCCTAGTGAACATTTAAAGAAAATAAATGCAGGCGCGTTAGCTCATGAGATCCGAATATATATTGATATGTTGCTATATGCAGATTCAGAGCAGGTTCATAGCAGGTTCATCAGTAGATAAAATTTCTGTGGGAAAAGCTTTCTGGTCTACAATGACTGGATTAACGTGGCCAGCTGTGAAGAGACTCTGTGGCATATTCTGTTGTCCTCCGTGTCCTTCCAAAATAGCAGCTAAATTAGCATTCCTTCCGCCTGAGCCAACGTATGCAATAGTCGACGAGGGTACAACGAAGAAGAAGCTGCACCTGAGGGAAGAGGCAGAGTGGCAGTACACTGACCGAGAGCTAGACTTCATCGAGCCATTCACTATACGCACATCCCGAGATCAGAGCGTGGCGTGTGTGTATCTACGCTGCTGCCCCAATGCTAAATACACAATTCTCTTCAGCCATGGCAATGCTGTCGACATCGGACACATGTCAAGCTTTCTTATCAGTCTTGGCCTACGACTTAAATGCAACATTCTCACGTACGACTACTCTGGATATGGTTGTAGCACCGGGTCGCCCACTGAGGCAAACCTGTACGCTGATATTGATGCAGTGTGGCATTCGTTGAGCAAAAGATTCGGTATTTCACCTGAGAAAGTGATTCTGTATGGTCAATCCATTGGAACTGTGCCAACTATCGATCTTGCATCAAGATACGAGGTGGGAGGAGTTGTACTCCATTCTGCGTTAACCTCAGGTCTACGATTAGCTTTTCCTGATACCAAACGAACGTGGTGCTGCGATGCTTTTCCTAGGTAAATTATTGTTCCATTACTATTATGCAATTTGTGTTTCAACTAATTATTGTGTCAGATTGTAGAATGTGACAGATTAATGAAAGTTATATATAATATATATAATAATTTAATAAAGTAATGAAATGATTTTATAGGTTAGGATGTATGACATTACAGGGTGAATTGCTTAAGAATATGATGTTTTATCATATGTGAATGTTATGCTTGCAAGGCTATCTATATGTGCATGTAAGCAAATCATTATATTAGTAATTGCATTAAATTAAATAGCTATTAATGCTAGTAAACTGGAGTACGTAGAATATTTCATATACATATTTTATTTTAGAATTCTGTAATATATTCTGTAATTATATCATATCATATATTTTATGTTGGCCCTATTGTACGCAGGGGATGAAGTCATTGATTTCTTTCTTGATTCGATTGTATTGTATTGTATCACTTGACAGTGTGGACAAGGTGGTGAGGATAACCTCGGTCGTGCTGGTGATCCACGGCACAGAGGATGAGGTGATAGACTTCTCACACGGACAGCTCATCTACCAGCGCTGCCCTCGTGCCGTTGAGCCGCTGTGGGTAGACGGCGCCGGCCACAATGACATCGAGCTCTATCCACAGTACATTGAACGTCTGTGTCGGTTCATCGATCACGAGCTTTCCATCAGCTAGTCTCTATCGTCTAAAACCTCGGCACATGTGTGCTCTAATACTAGTGTCTAAATATGTGCTTTTATATATATAACTGTGTGCAAATATTTGTCATTTATGAAACATTTGTAAGGGCAAATGGAATGTATGTGAACGGCACATCATTTATTAAAGGGTGTGAATGTATGTGAAACTATTTATGTTTGCTAATCGGAACAAATATTTGTAAATAAACCTATCTGTACATGTCGATTACTGTCTCTGTTTCGCTAACTCTATCTGGAAATAATTGTCAGTCTGCGAGACTATATATGTATCTGCGAGTATCTGTGTGAATGGATATTTTACTATTCATTAATTAATCAAAAACCTTTATATAGCATACTCTTAAATAATTCTCAGAAGCACTTTGAAAAGCAAAGGGTAGAGTAGCCTAGTAGTAGAGTAGACCATTGATTGTGGTCTTGCTACAATCAATGTGGCAAGACCTCTTCAAGTCTGGCATATGGTCAACCAATTGGTCAAGTACCGCTGACTGGGATTAAGTGAAGCGGTTATCATGCTTGACTCAGGATTCAGTGATGGCTCGAAGCATGGGAACTATTCCCAGCTCAGCCGACAAAATATCCCCGACACCCTTGGGCACGGATGCGTATCGGTGCCTGGAAAATGGAAGGCTAATTTATCGTGTATCTGCGCTGGTCGCTTGAAGCACCAACAAAAGCAAAGGTACGATTAATCATGGACTGATTAAAATAACAAAAAAACAGACACAGCAACTAAGCAAGGAAACTAGCATGTGCGGTGCATCATATGCGAAAATAGACGAATAGGAAAAAAAAAGTACACAGTCCTAAGTCATTGCCACTCAGCCCTTCACCGAAGCATTTGCATAAGTTACCTCTCGCGACACAGGCAGTGTTTGGTTGGTCTAAATTCTTAAGTTTCCAGAGCCAACAAGGGAGAAAATCCTACCTTCCTGTGTATGTAGGCCTATTCTGTATACAACTATACATGTTTGTTCGTGCCACTTGTAGCATGTGGCATACATGTATGTATTTAGACTTGAAGGCATGTACTGCATATGCATGACTGCAAGTTCTGATTTATGAGTTGTTAATATACTTGTATAATATGGTATATATGTTCAATGGTTCATATTTAATCGCATAATTATCTATTTGGCCATATCTGTAAACTTATGGTTCATATAGTTTACCTTATTTGAATATAGTTGCCTACATAATTGCATGTGCCTATAAACACTTTTATTAAAGTGAATGCAGTTAATAATTTCGGTTTAACATCCATTTCCTTATACAAGGATGATATCAGGGATGGAAGTTTCTGCGAAAAAGAAAAATGATACGTCTATACACATAAAAGTATGTGTTTGTATGAATATCAATATTACATATTATATACAATATTATACATACAATATCAGACTCCATGGAGTTGTTGTTGCTTACACAGGATGCCAGCCGTGGTGCTGACACCCTCTATCACTCTATGTACTGCCTCACAGATGGACTGCTTTCATCACTTCCTATTTATTTTTTACTTTCTATTCTTTTTACTGACATTAGCCTACTTGTTACATTTTAAACAAAATAAATTGAGAAAATGTTATAAACCATAGCTGAAAATATATAGTGGGAGTTTGAAAATTATTAACATATACTATAGGCCAAAGTAAAGTTATAGTAATTTTATTTGGAATTCAAGTTTTTCATCTGATATTTTAATTACATGTCAATCTAGGTGTAACGTCCATTTCCATGGAGCAAGTTTACATGAGAGGTAAACGATAAATTTATAATTATATGGGTGTTTAACTGAACTTGAAAGAGCCTAAACAATATGATTGGATTGGTGTAATGTGTAGTCTATCTATTAATGATGTCTTATTATGATAAGTTAAATGTAATGTTTTGTCAATTATTGACTTAATTAATTATTTGTAAGAGTTGCTGCTACACTATATTTTGAGACTTCATTTCTACTCTCTTGTAATGTTTTTTATTTTCAGCCGTGCTATATCTTACCCCAGACTTGTGAGCAAATTATTTTAATATATTTCTTTTGTATTAATGGTAGTATATTTTTAACATTGTTCAATATAATCAATTTTGATGTTACAGATTTCAAACATTATTAGTTTCACTAATTTTGGTATGAAAAATTCGTGTGTTGCTGATTCCATTCTATATAAAGGTTTTTCTAGATTGGAATCTGCGATTGGAAGTCAATTTCGAATTAATGTATATAGTCTGTTAATACTAGTTAACAGTATTTCTAGATAAAATTAATATATGAGATCATATACTGATGTAGTGCTGCTTGACAAAGTTTTGATATCTTTTCTAATAATTATTTGCATATTAGAATATTTATTGATGTGCATTGGACAGATAAAAATAATTTTATTAGTTGGAGCGTCTGTGTGCTTATAATTATGTGCTCTCTAGTGAATTATAATTTAATATTTAACTGCTACTTTTGCTGTCTATCATCGTGAGTGTTCACAATTTTAACAATCAGGATTTCTTCGTCTAAATATGATATGACAAGTCATTAGCCAATAGCTTGCAACCTATTATAAGTTAACTAATATTGTACAATACAATGCCATGAGGTTTTTAAGTCCACTTCCTCACCCAATGGTAATGTCAGGGATGTCTCAAGCTGACAATGCAACTGCAAGTAGTTCTTTACCACCAGAACACAGTTGCCAATGCATGGACCGAAGAGAAAGCGAGATCCGAAACAGCACAAGACGAAGAGAAAGCGAAATCCGAAACAGCACAAGACGAACTGTCGTCATTATACATATCTGCTAGCTATTAGGAATTAGAAATGACGAAATTAGGCTAGAAATTACAATTTCAATTTCTTTTCTCCTCACGGAGAAACTATACATTTCTTTCCACATTCGTGTTAAAGTTTATACACAAATTTGTGTCTCGGGTTCAGCCCGTTGCTGATGTGCCTTCGGGTAGCGACACCGACGCTAAGCCTAGCATAAACCTTCACTGTATTCTTTATTCACAAAGAACTTGTATGATAATGAAATGAATAAGAATTTAACTTTCGTTTTCTCATCTAGGTGTGATGTTAGGGACAGTATATGCTGTCAATCAGCAGCTTCATTCTGAGCGCTCCCAAGGACGAAGATAGAGGGGGTCAGCACCACCGCTGATCTTCGGGTGGGCAACAACAACAGCTTCAATCAGAACTATGTTTTGGGTATGCCGTCAGAATAAAGTAGAGTTTTGATTGTTCTGAAATGTTGCTCCTGCAAGCTATTAATAAGAAATGAAAGTTATTTCTGAAATCTGAATTCATCTTCCTTTCATTATACATGTATGTAGCACTTTAGCATTAGTATGTGTTAATAGATCAATTGCAAACGACATAGATTAAATACAGAACTCCATGGGATTAAAGCTTGGGGAGACTTCTTGGGAGCCAAATTCTCTGACATTGTTTTATGGACCAGCAGTGTAGAAATTTATTACTATTAGTTAGTCTACTTCAGCTGTATGCATTGCTCGAAATATTACCGCCCTCCGCCTCCCGCCAATAGCTTCGCATGCCCCCAATATCCCAAGATTTGAGGGGTCCGGGGAGCACAATCTCCTAAGAATGGTAAAATTCATGATAGAATTTGATGTTTCTCTGATCCGGGCCCCCTCAATGGTCTTTTGGAAGCCCCCTCCATTGGTCTTACAATTGCAAATTTTTGTAATTCGAGCACTGGTACGATGACATTGTATGCTAAATATAATCATGAAGACCACTATATTATTAATTGGATAATAAATATGATTAATTAATTAAAGTTAATTGAAAAATTAACAACTGTATTGATTTCTAAGTGCAAACAGGAGTTAATGCAAATGAAAGATATTTCAATCCTGTTAAATTCTCAATAGTATTTTTAATTGCTGTGCAGGTAATGAGCTGATATACATGTATGTGATGATTATACAGCACTCTCATTGTATCATGTATGGTAATAATTGAACGTTGATTTATATTTAGCTCATTTATGACCAATTATGCCGTTTTGTATGATCATAGCTATTATGTTAGTTGAATTTACCTTTGTGTGTTAAAGGCACGTAATAAGATAATATTTTATATGTACTTTTATTAAGTAGTATTTATAACAATAGTAACATTCTTAGTTCTCTCGTTTTGTTGAATATATTGAATGGTGTAGAGAAACTCTGATGTTGTATAAAGATTCGCCTTTTGTTATGCTTTACACTAACTTAATAAATTTAATATTGATACTAAATATGTATGCATTGCACACCGAGAGTTAAGTTAGCTATGCTATAAATATCAATCAGTCAATAGCATACTTTATATAGCTCACTCTCGACTCCATTTCCTAAGAACTTTGAATCATGACTTTGGCAGGCTAGGCTACTTTACCTCTCACTGTTCATAACTCATAACTGCACTGCTGCTAAATACCTCTGTTAGTCACGAAATGTGATCTACTGTAACCCATTGATCTTTTTAAAAGAAGTCATGGTTGTTCTATCGCCCCTGATGTAATCTATTGGATTTTTTGACAAAGAAGTCATGGTTGCTATGTGGTTCTTGACTTCGCCTTCGGGTGAGGAACCGGACGTTAAACCCTCATTGCATTGTAATATATTACGTTGATATCGAACCAGTTTCATTTATTGCAATATCTGCAGTTGATGAAGGAATACAATTGACTGGGTGACAGAGCTGATAATGTTCTAATCAATCAAAGCCTGATTGTGATTATCAGCCTCAATGCCATGAGAATAAACAAAATATTACTAAATATTAACAAAATATTAATATTTACGTGCCTCATATCGTCATCAGATGAAGAACCGGACTCTAAACCATTATTTGATTTTAAGATTTATACAGCTCTTTCTCAAAATTACAAATAACAGTCAACAACTTGTAACAATGTAATACAATTCAGGTACTGTATTTCATAATTTAATTATAGTATATATGCTCATAAAGGTAAAATGTACACCATAGGCCAGAATTATCATGGTTTTGGAGCTAATCAGGTTTTATTATTGATATTCAAACATTTATTTGTAATCCTTAAAACTACTCAATATGACTGACACTTAATATTGATTCAATATTAAATAATTTAATTTACTCAGAGTCTATGTATACTTTCAGTCGCAGACAAGTGAACCTATTATACACCGTGGCCCATAAATAATGACACTATTTTGAATGCTTATAACTTCGCCAACATGTAATCAATTTACAAAGAAATTGCACAATATGTTAAGAATGAACCCTAAAAAGTTCCTTTAAAAAATATAAGCATTCGGTAAGGGGATTAGAAAGATATCGTAGTTGGAATATGACCCAATATTTTGGAGGTTCACAAGATGTAAAGATTAGGTCCAATACACCACGTCGTCGATCAATGTTTTTATAGCATCTTTACACATTATCAATCGTATTATTAAACTCATTACCCTAATAACGACTTATTCTCTCCTTTTTATTTATTTATTGGCTCTAAAGGAGCCGTTGGTATTATTAATTGCATCAAACCTCTGTAATTTGGCTTTAAGCAGCTTTAGCGTAAAGCCAAACTGCTGGCTGTTAGCCATCTGCTTGCTGTAGCCTAGGAAAGAGCTTTTGGTTAGTGCAGCTATGCTCGGACATTTTTGATCGATCACAGGATAACAACATATCATAGTGACATAACGATAGATATATCATAACGACGATCATGGCCCCAGGCAAACGGTCTGAAAATGACGGGCGTAGTATTGACAGCTTGTGAGGCTCCAAAATATTGGGTCATATTCAAACCACAGTATCTTTTTAACCCCAGCACCAAACGTTTAGATTGGAAGGGAACATTTTTTAGTTCATTGTTAATATATTGTGCTAATTCTATGTTAATTGATCAAATTTATCAATTGGCTAAGTTATAAGCATTCAAAATTGTGTCATTATTTATGGGCCACGGTGTACATGCTTGATTAATAAATAACAAAAATTAAAATATTTACACAATAAATAATTATCGATGTTCAGCAAGATGACAACAAAAAATATCAAAGACAATAATTACTCTATATAAGGCTCAATTATTCATATTATCACAAATGAATTTTAATTCATACGGACCCTGAATTGTTCTAATTGCTCTACCATAAATGCTATACTATAATAATGATGAAATACAATATAATAAATAGTTCTGTTCGTAAAAATTAGTCTAATTATTTTAATTAACTGGAATAATTAAATGGAATAATTCATGATTATTAGGGTTGAGTTGCTTGATCACAGTTTTGCCGGGATGTTAGGCTTGATGTGTTTGATCGAATCATGTACCTGATGACAACAACACAACATCATCACTAAAGGCTAAAAAGGCTAAAGCCGAATTTAATGTCAGTTTCATCTCTCGAAAGGGATATCAGTGACGGGCGAGCCTCGGATTCGAACCCCGCACATACTGATCTGCAGTTGGAAACCTAACCAATCGTGCCATGGCTCCTGCCATGGCACAAAGAGAACAATAACAACATTCAATAACAGAATAAAATCTCAACAGAAGGATTTAAAAATAAAAAATTTATAATGAATAGGTCAAATGCGAGAATGAGGTAAAAGGTTTCACGTAAAAGCTATTATTCGCCAGAGTTGTTCAGAGTAAAAATGTTCCAAAGAATTAAGTGCAATGACCCTGCTATAATTCTCGTATCTCCCTAAATCTCCCTCTCGAGTCCAACTGTCGGGACATCGGCAGTTATGGTTTTTCACAAGAATTCTATCTTTTGTTGTACCGTACGCAATATATATGCCAAACACTGTTATATTTTGCCTATCTTCATCTGGCAATTGTCTTCTTATTCAATTGCATAAACTCTCAACTCTCCAGGTAATTGAGAGATACAGAGGGTCTCAAGGCTAATTATTCACGGGAAGCAGAACCATATAGCTGCAGCAGTAGCAGCTATCAAAAACCATGTAACTACATTACGTAGGCTACTTGACGTCCGTGATATCGTCGTCAATGATGAAATGTACGTTAGACCCGTATTGATTGATTGACTTACTGTTGAGAGGTGAGGCAGACGCCCATTTGAGTGGATCAAGTAGATGTCATGGAACTGCCGTTAGGGAATGCACTGCATGAGAGAGACAGAGACAGAGAGAGAGAGAGAGAGAGAGAGAGAGAGAGAGAGAGAGAGACAGGGAGAGAGAGTGAGGGAGAGAGAGCATGTCTACTTACATCGGTCTTATTGAGAGGCGAGGCAGAGGCCCACTTGTAGAGGTTCTCGTACACGTTGCCATCATAACGACCCAGAACACTCCCCAGCAGACGATCAGTGTAGTCAAAGGCATCGGTCAGGGCGATGGCGTTAGGTCTGATGTCAGCCAACAGTCTCAGCACAGCTGCTCTTATTATATCAAGCTGCTTCGAGTTCACATAACCATCCTACACATCAGTACATGTACGTAATGGTAAGAAATGGGTGTTGTGTTGATAACAGGCCAATAATTAAAATTGCCAGTTATAGTTAGTTGTGAGCTACATTCTTACAATAGCTACGTCTTACATTAAGCAGCCTGCAAGGCCAAAGAGTGGCCCTTCAAGGCCATGAGAAAATCTGACCAACAACACTAATGAGGAGTAGTGTAGCATGATTTTAAACTCTGAACAAGTTGTTCGATTTTCTCATTTGTATGTATGAAAGCACGCAATATAAGAACATGACAAGTTTATATGAGATACAGAAAGAAAACAACATATTTGATCATTAACCTCTAGAGTAAAATTATGATAAATTAAGAAAAACAGATAGCTTATAAATTATTATAAAGTTTAAAGAAACCAAACCTCAATGAAGTCAGCAGCTGATTCAGATATACCATAGCAGACAAACAACTGAAAGAGCTGTGTGAGAACTTTGGTGACGTTTTCATCAGTAGCAAGTGACATTCTCTCGTGGAAGGTCTCCACGATATACACCAAACAGTGAGCCTAACAGTTGCAAATGAAAATGGCAAATAGAAAAATTATATCATCATGAAATTTAACTTAGCTTATTTATATATAAAATTGTGACACACACAAAAACTCCCAGTTAAATTAGTTTGCCTCAACAGCAATACTTAATCCTGCAAAAAATAAATAGTAAGAGTCACAGATATTGTAATAATGTTAAACCTTTACACTAATCTGTAATTACAGCTAATACCTGTGAGGCTTTGACTAGTTCCACAGAAGTCATATTCCACGCGTCATGGTACTCTCTCCCTTCACCCTGTAGTCTCGTCAACTTCTCTACAGCTCGACTAATTAGTCTGTCAACATTTCAACATACACAACTGATAACTTTTTATTTAATAATATCCATTGACAAATTAATAAACAATCTATGGCTGTTAACAGTTTCATTGTCTTAAGTCAACTGGTCTAATGTTTGTAATCAACTGGAGACAGGAACACACTGATGTTGTTGTTGCCCACCCGAGGATCAGCCGTGGTGCTGACCACCTCTATCTTCGTCCTTGGGAGCGCTCCTCCAGGG
>JAQFZF010004214.1:0-10723 GCA_034695365.1 Enchytraeus norvegicus
TAATGGTAAGACTTTGGTTTCTTGATGAAAGTGGTTCATATTTGTGTCAGCAGTGCAACCTGTGGCAACTCGTAGTGTTGTGTTTTGTACTGTTTGTAATTTTTGCATGCTGGTGTTTGATATTATGGGAGACCATACAGTGCTGGCATATGTCATTATATGCCAGATTATCAGATTTAATTTGGACATTTAATTTATTTAATTTCAGAATGTTTCTGATGAGCATCGCCTATTACTTGGCTCTCTGATGGGTATGTACTTCTTCGTATGTTCTTATTTGTGATCTTGTAACTAATTAATAATTTTTAAATAATTTAATAATTTATGGTGTAGAGACTTTTCAAATAACAGCCCTTCTTTAATAAAATTGGTTTCTTATATAGAAAAAAATAGCAGAATTTAATAGTCATATTTACACATGTCACTATAGACGTATGCATTGATTGACAACTAACTGATTGATAGATTGATTGATTTCTATCCGCAGGTAATTCATCCCTGGATGGTGTCAATCTTCTCAATAGTGATGAGGTATGCTGCATTTATGTCCTAGCACTGAATTATATACAGTATACTTTCAGGTATGAAGATATCTGAATCTTATAAATCTTAAATTTTAAAAATGGTAAGTTGAAGACAAAACCGAACTATTATTCAATAAAATAAATAGTCTGAATTTTATTATCCAGTTCTAAGTTTTATTGTTAGCTATTTGATTTTAATTACCTATCAGAATGGTATTTAGACTGTACTATATAAGAGCCTATTGATTGTTTAATACCATTACCCAAGGGACATGTATATATGCTATAATACTATGTGCTAGCTGTAAAGAAATCCATTTGGGAAATGATAAATGATCTGCATAGAAATATGGAGTGCAAAGTATAATACAATATAGATATTACATGTATATTGCTTGTCAGAATGGCTTTTGGTTCATGATGCTCGATGTTGTAATGGGCAATGGTAGCACTCAAATTGTTGATGTTTTAGATGCTAGTGTTGGCTGAGGAACCCCTAGGTACCATACTGCCTATATATGGAGACAGGCTGAGATCATCTGTGGCTCTGAGGTGGAACACTGAGGAGAGTTTGAGCAGGTTGTCGTGGCAGAGTATTGGTGATGCTCATCTGTCTGGATCAGTCAAGCAATCAGCAAGTTGGGTGTGTGAGCCGATGACTGAGCTCGTTGGGGTGTCCAGCAGTGGAGCGGAAAGCACCAGGACTTTGAGGTAACTATAGGATGACACTGCATTATGACATAACAATCACCAGCGCCATAATGTCGGCCAATATCTGAATTGAATTCCAAAGGTGTACGGTTCGAATTCTAGCGCTAACCCGTCACTGATGTTGCCATTCGGTCGCGAAGCTGACTTTGAATTTAGCTTTCCCTCAAGCTTTAGCTTAATGCAAATGATATCTATTATGATTATGATAGCTTATGATATATATTATGATAGCTTATGATATCTATTGTGATAGCTTATTTAACTGTAATGATGGTACTGTTAACTCATTCATATTGCGGCTGTTGTATGTATGTGCTACTAATATGTATCATAGCTACTAATGACTCGTTTATTTTTTGCATCAATTAAATATTTAGTATTATTATTATTATTATTTTAAATTATTGGTTGTTTATTTTATATGATGTCCCTGACATCATTCCTGATTGAGAATATGGACTTTAATGCTCTGCTATTATTATTATTTATATGTTTGCAGATCTGTGATAAGCGACAAGGTTATTGTCTCTCTAGATAATAAAGATATTTCACAATTCTGTCCAAACTCTGAAACAGTTCGACAGTTTTGTGTGGAGCAGCTTCAGCGGTTTGCGACAGGATCACCACTTACGTGTTGTCGACCATCCGTCTCACGCAGTGGTAACTAATAGCATTATTTTATAATTTTTTGCTAGTTTACTATGTTTGTGTCGATTCTTGAATAATTTTAAATGATTCCACATTTGCCTGTGATATCTTAAATACATTACGTCATTTATGTGAATCATTCATTATCGTTAACCAATAATTACTCCGGCAAAAGGCGGAGTATGCGACTCAAAGCAGAACTTTGTATCTTCGCCATTCTTCACGATCCTCAGTTTGATGGAGTAAGAATTGCAGGTCTATATTAGTCCTTTCCAGAATATTATCCATCCAGCATTTACACTGTTTACCAGAATATTGTTATTTACCTGTTATTTACTCCTGCTCGATCTACTTGTGAATTATTTTAGAATGCAATAAAAATAAGAACAATAAATTTTAATTATTTGAACTGTAATAATCATATAATTGACTAATTTGATTGTATGTTACAATTTATTGGATGATGATTATAATGTCATCACAGGTAAGCTGCAGGGGGTCATCAGACTGCTGCTCAAGCTGAGATCAGATGGACGACGTGTTATGATCTTGTCACAGTTCTCTGCTGTGCTTGATCTCATGGAACACGTGTTCAATGAGCATTATCTGCTCTATCTGCGCTACGACTCTAATCTGCCGGTATGTAAATGTTTTGTTATATATGACTGGATACACTTGGTTCTTCATATTTACCTTGTGCTGTAAGCTCGTAAGACGACCTCTGCTGGGTTTATTCTCAATTCCTCTCCACCTTGATCCATCTTGGGTCAGAATCAATAATTCTTCTAACTTCTTCCCTGCCAACGTCACAATCTCATCCAGCCATATTAGTCTAGGTCGACTTCTTCTTCTTTGACCTTCTCCCATCCCAAACATAATTACAAACATAATACGTCATTTATAAGACTTAATTAATGTTGCACTCGTCTACTCATAACATATATTATATTATGTTGATTGGAAAAATGTAATAATTACCTTTTCCTCATTTCAGAGCCATTTATTACATGAAGTGGCTAAAACGATTTACCAATGGACACTAAATATTATTAAAGTTCTGTGAATCATTCTTATTATTTTAAAATGTATTCGCTCTTATTATTCTGTGAAACACTCTATTTTTTCGCTCTAATTATTCTGAGAAACAATAATTATTTTATTTTCGCCGTAATTATTCTGTGATACACTCTTAATTATTATTTTTCTCTCTAATTATTCTATGAAACACTCTAATTATTAGCAGTATTGCACTATTTAGGTGTCCAAGCAGCTGAGCGTGACCCGACAGTTTAACATAGACCGGCGGTACACCTGTCTTCTCTCCTCTACTCGCCTCATACAGCCTCTACTAGACAGGCCTGACGTGGATACAGTGGTGCTCATAGACAACGACTGGAGGCCATCCATCGTCACCGCTAACAAACAATTCATCCACTACCTCAGCCAGACCAAGAATATTGAAGTCTATCGGTATATAACTTATTGCTTTATATGTTATTTCAATTTTATTATGCCATGGGTGGCAAAGGATCCTTGGTGATAAAATGAGGTAAAATAGATTTTATTCTGTTAATAAAGTAGTATAGAAATGTAAATCGAGATGTTTGTTTCTTTGTTCATTGGAAATCTGTATCTATCTATCTCTAGTGCACTGCCAAATGGCAGGTCCAAGGTATTTATTCTGAAACACAGTCTGCTATCACGCTCACTATTGAGCACTCCATCGATCATCAAGTTGATCCCATCAGAAAGGCCATGCCTACACCACACCCAAAATGTAACCTTTTCTTGGGAATATATATTCTGACTTCCGAGGTGGTTTCCTGTTGCAAGGCCTTCCTCGATATGACAGACTGTATATGATTGTGATATTGTGGTTTTGAAATAAAATAACTAACTGACATTTGTTACTATTAGGTTTATAACTGAAGGCACAGTGGAGGAAAAACTTCAGCCCTCTGACTCTGCTTCCTATTTACTGCTACATGTGTCAGCACGTGGCAGCAAACACTACTATAATCCGGTTTGTAAATCTTATTTGTATGAATATACATGTAGCTATTCTTAAGGATCATTTTGCTGTTGATAAATCTAGAATTTGTGTTTTATTAATTTACTGGGTACTTGATCTCCTATGTTTTATTAATTTACTGGGTACTTGATCTCGTATGGTTTATTAATTTACTGGGTACTTGACCTCCTATGTTTTATTAATTTACTGGATACTTGACCTCCTATGTTTTATTAATTCACTGGGTATTTGATCTCCTATATTTTATTAATTTACTGGGTACTTGATCTCCTATGTTTTATTAATTTACTGGGTATTTGATCTCCTATGTTTTATTAATTTACTGGGTACTTGATCTCCTATGTTTTATTAATTCACTGGGTACTTGATCTCCTATGTTTTATTAATTTACTGGGTACTTGATCTGCTATGTTTTTGTTTTAAATTGCTACAGAAGTTCTAAGTATTAGTTCGGACTACTTAGCCTTATGTAACACGGAGCTGTTAATTGATTGGTTAAATCTTATGTTGAAGATTAATGATATTACAAAGTATTTGAATGTATATTTAATTGCACATTTGTAGCATTCACCGGATTTAATTTTCTAATTGAAACCCAAAAACATCAACAATGGATTTTGCTAACACTTGAATCTAGCACGCTAACTATTGTATTAAATGGCAAAACGATATTATTGCTTGGTAGTATTTATATAAGCCGTATAATTTACGATAAATATTTTCAGGATGTTGTGAAGAACATATTCAGTAATGCACTGGTATCAGTTGAACAGATATTAGAAGACTCGTCCGACCTACCAAGCCTTACATTACTTCACACACTTAGTATGGAGACAGTTGATACAGACCAGCTTGAAGAGGTTTGTACTGTTTCTTTTTGCGTTTATTTGGCTCAGCCAATGGCACTGTTGGTTGAGCCTCTGTTTCTGGTTCCATAGTTGCACGTTTCGAATCCCAGGGCTTACCGGTCACTGATGCAGCCATTTGGTGACAATACTGACTTCAAGTTTGGCTTTTGCCTTTGATAAATTGTATTTCAATCTGTTTAAATATCTTTATATTTATTTTTCGTTCTTTTAATTTCACACATGACATATACCCATGTTTATAGAGTTTACTTCCTGTATTTTTTTACTTGATAAATTATTATTTTGTTCAGGCGATGGATGAGTTAGAAGATGGATATGATTTGAATGCTACTGAGCGAGTGACCTCCCACAACTTGAATCAACTGGACGAGTTCTCTGGAAAACTAAGAGTTCCAGATCAGTGTCATACCAGCAGGGAGCTGGAGGATAAAACAAACTTATCTATGGTTTGCGCTACAATACAATGTCATACTGATATGGCATGATCGGAGATCGAGTACAATATGATACAAAACTCATAATATGTATTTGTATGGTCTAGAATGAAATGGAAGCCCCTGTTACTGATGTAGGTCTAAAATTACTAATATGTTCTGTCCTTAGCCAGAACAAGTTCTTTTACTCTATATCTTACATACTAATGAAGAAGGCAATGAAAACCACCTCACAAGCCATATTTTCTTTGAAGTAAGGCATCAATCATTTTACGAGTGGAAAGGCAGAGCCTTTGAGAAAGGATCAACTTGTTGGGTTGATCATTGGGTCATTTATGAGTGAGAATGCAGACTATGTATGAATTTGTGCTTTGGACCTGCCGCTTGACATAGCACTGGATAGATAGATTTAATATAATCAATTGCTTTGTTCTAATTTATTGATATTCCATTACTATCACAGTTTAATATATTCTTGTGATTACTTGCCTAATTAGGGCCTATATTTAGTTTATATTATTTACATTACATGAGAAATACTGTATTGAGGTGCATTTTATGTGTTTTGTTTTAGATTGAGCACTATGCCTTATCTCTGATAGACAATCAGGAAGAATGTTTTGGAGCTCAATCGTTATGTGAAGCTCAGGTACTAGTTGTATTATAATGACTATGATCAATTAAAGAAAAATAGCTTGCTTTACTAGTACTATCGGTGATAAATAAATACTATTACTTGCTTATGTCCAAAATCTGTCAATTTTAAGGATAAGTTGTGCTCTTATTTGGAAAAGTTAATAGTTTACTCACCATTAATTTAAATAAAACAAATAGTGTCTTCAGTTGGATAGCATTGTTGGTAACATGCATGCTTGATTTTTGAGGATTATACGGGTTCGAGTCTTAGCTGGACTGTGCCTGACATATCCTTCAATACGGAAACAGACGTTAAATTTAGCTTTACAGCAGTATAGATATGGTCCAAATAATTATCAATTAGATAGGTTTGAGTGTGTTTAACGTCAAGGTTCAAAAGCACAAGGCTTCTCTTCCAGACGGCTCAACACATAGGGGTTAAGCTTCAAAGTTACTACTTCAAAGATTGGGGTTAAGCTTATTACCGCTTTACTCCAGACATGGTGGCCTGCAGTCTATTTCAGACCACCGAGTCGGAGAATCTTACTAATCAATTAAGCATGAATCGAGATATATTTATGTTTCGACTATATTATTTGGATGTTCTTGAATTATTTACGCGCAGCCAATCACGAGTAAGGTGGATACTGTACGATTAGAGAGTGTAGCAGAGTTAAAGAAGAAGTTCATTCGGTACATCGATGATTCTGATGACGTCATGCTGATGACGTATCCTCATGACAGGGAGAACAAGCAGGTATGCTAAATGTCAATGTTTCTATACGGAGGGAGGGGGTTTAGTGACATCGGTAGATTGCCTCAGAATCAAGCTATTCGGGTACTTATCAATCAATTCAACAGGTCAGTCAACAAGTGAATAACTTCAGTGTGTTGCATTTTGGAAACGCAAAGAGGTTCAATTTATCAGCAGATAATAATAAAACGCAGAAACAGCAACTAAGAAAGAAAACTGGCGTGTGCGTATATCATATGTGAAAATATATAAGAAGTATATAGTCGACTCTCTATTTCTGATGTGAGATTATTTGTGGCGACGATTTGCGCGTTGAATATAACGCAGTACACTTTTGCAATGTTTTATATTATATGTTTCTGTGTATACTGTATATGATTATATATCCTGTTATATTATCATATTTTTTGCTGTTGATAATTTCTAGATACATTTGGCGATATGGATGTATGGATGCTTTGGCGATATTATGAAATATAATTTGTGGGTGTGTTAAACAATTTCAGGCATTTATAGAGGAAATCAGTGGAGAACATATGCCAGTAAGTTTTTGCTATTCTTTAAAAGCTAATACCGAAATTTACACCGGTTTCTCGACCTGAAGGCTACATCAGTGATGAGTGAGCCCTGGGATTTGAACCGTGAACCTATGGAACCAGACTTAGGCACGTTGCCGATGTGCTGTGTATATGCTGCAGGCTCAGTCAGTTTTCTGTTTTTCATATATGAATTTTGTAATATAAATTGATTCTGTATTGTAAGATTCAATTTCTCAAAGGATTGATCAGTGGTGTCCTCATTTATGTATGAGATAATAATTATAATCAATAAAATTTTAAAAAAAAATCAGTTTAAGCTGAACAATTAGTCATAGTACCCGTGATGAGTCTGGGACACTACTTGACAAGAGACTAACCAACAACTGCTTGTGTTTCGTAAGAAACGACTAACACAGATACTGCAGTGAGGGGCAGAGTAGCCTGGGCCATGGCCTCTGTGTACTAGACCAATTGATCAATCAATTTTTCTTAGCCCAGGGATCGTTTACCACCAAGATTATTATTATTTTCACACAATTTTAATACGCTATACATGTTTTGTGGTGTAGTTATGGGCGCCACCCACGCCCCCACACGACGACAGTGATATCTACATAGATCACACTATAGGATTCCTCTATGGGTCATCACCTATACCTGAGGCTCAGCTGCCTCCTGTCTTTGTCAAGAAGGGTCGCAAGAAACTGAAAGTAACTCATACGCACGGTTTGTCATTTTCTCATTTTTAATGTCCTAATTATAATTAATGTCCTTATTCTTATTATAATTAATGTCCTTATTATAATTATTGGCCTTATTCTCTCAATGCACTTCCTGACGGCAGATCCATGGCATAGAATTGTATAGTCTATTAGCCATATTTTCTTGGAGATAGTTTGTATTTAGATGTGGATCTCCTTATCCTTCCTCTGTAACTGCGTTAGTACGCAGTCGGTTTTACGGGGCACATGCGGCTTTCATATGATATATTCTCAAGCAGATCCAACATGGCATTAAATTCTTTATTACTATTGTAAATTTAATTGTCAGATGAAAATTAGTAAAGTAATCTAGTTTTGAAACTAATATGAAGAATGATAATATTTGTGATCCTCAGTGAAGATTAAACCACTTACTTTAATTGTGCATTCAGGATTTCTCATTCTAACTATTAACTATGGCATGTATGTTCGTGTATGCATGTATGGCGTGTATATTAATGTATGTTTTTTGATCACTGAAATTCGCTGTCTATCTTTATTATTACAGGTATCTAGCTGTCTCCTGTGCTGGTCTTGATAAAATAGTCTATTGATTGCTTGATTGGTTGCTGCAGGAACGAAGCAGAATCACGTGCGACGAGAGGAACAGATCACGGCTCCTAGGTCGCTGTTCGACTGTCCTCAGATGATCTTCAGATACGACCGCGAGTCACGTCTGATGAAGCTGGGTCTAGGTCAGCAGGTGGCCATGAAGCAACACTTTAAGGTCGGGCAGGGTCAGCTGACGGGTGTGATCACAGGTCGCGCTGAGCTTCCACCACCGGATCAACCGGACTGGCTCATCCACGAGGACTGGTCTCTGCTCCAGGTGTGTTGGCTAACTTCTCTTTGGTTAGTAGGTTAAAAATATACCTGGATCAACTCTTTGGTTAGTAGGTTAAAAATATACCTGGATCAACGTGAATTCTGCTACTGGTGTTAGTTAGTTTCGTATTTAGTCAAGTGCTTCACTGTGCGTGTTCATGTCGTTTTTCTGAAACTTTACATATGTATTAATCTGTTTACTTAATTCTTGCACATCATAATGATAGATAATTTGACCCTTTATGTTTCTCTTTATTTCCATTTTCTCATAGAACAACGCTTTATAAATACACAAATACACTTATTCATCAATTGATTGGCCGATTCATTATCAATTAATTTGATTGATTGATGTTTGATTGATTGATACAGGCATTCCAGTTGTGCCTAGAGTTGCCGATGAAGGCTATAACAACCTCCGCAGCGTTTGTACCTAACTGGGAGTTCATCTCCGACGTCGTCAACATGTGCAGCAGAGCATACAGATCTTCTAAACAGGCTCGCAATCGCTATGAGAACTTTATTCTGCCGCGTGAGGAGGGTCGCTTGACTTATGATGTGAGTCCTCGTAAGATGAAGAAATCTAACAAAGGACTCTTCAAGGTGAGCTCCATATAAACTCCTGTCAACTAAATTTTTTCAATTACTGGACCATAGAAGAAGTAGTTTGGGAAATGCATGGTTGAGCTATCGACAAGTCAGTTTCATTATGTAACAACACAATTTTCAGGTAAGCATGGATAATCTATATAGGAATTTATTTTTCTAATGAATTTATTTCATGTTGTTACTGTTTGAATATACTAATGTTATTTCTCTTGCTCAATACTACAGGAAATTTCGTGATCAGTTAATAACATGATGTTATGAGTAAATTGCTTGTTTAATATACATGTTAAATAATTTAAATGTTTAAGTTTTTCGATCATTTGTAATAAATAATTGTATGACATTCTATGCATCAAAGGCTGTGATCAATTATAATTATTAGCTAATTTTTGAAAAGGTGCTCATTTGTCTGGAAACTGTGTGCTTCTAACCTTGGCATTAAACTTAGACCTTAAATATTTAAACAAAATTAAAGTTACTATTTGGTATCTCCGACTCGGTGGTCTGTAATAGACTGCAGGGCACTTTGTGGAGTAAAGCTGTAGTAAGCTTAACCCAAATCTTTGTGATGGTAGTGCTCAATTGTGTTGAGCCATCTTGAAGAGAAGCCCTTCAGGCTTCTGAACCTTGACGTTAAACACGGTCAAACCTACCTTCTATCTGCTATTGCTTGCAGACAAAGAGCAGTCGACCAATGAGAACGAACCAGTTATTCATACAGGACAACAACAAGGCTGCCACTACGATGTTTATGCTCAGATTTGATTCTATCAAATCAATCAGTGCCAAGCGGCCACCGACAGTGCGGCCACTGCTCGCTACACCGGGCGGCAGTGTTAGCAGTGCCAGTAAGAATGCCAAGCACACGGCGGTGCTGCAGGAGAGTGGTATAACGTATGATCAGCCGCTAACACCGATACAGGTGGCTGCTATCAGAGCTGACAGGATTGCTAAAGAGAAGAAACAGCCAACAGCGCAGGGAGTTACTACACTGGTGCGTAACAGATGTGAATTATTTTGGGGTATATTTTCACACATGGAAAATTTGCACTATGCATACTAGTTTCCTTTCTTTATGTTTATATTTGTTTCTTTCTTTTCATGTATGTCTTTCGTTGTTGTTTTTTTATGTTTTATTATGGTAGTTGTTTTTTTAAATAGTTTAACTGAGATTAAAATAATTGCACATTTAATTAATCAAGCAAGCTTAAAATTATCTGATTTTATATGGCGCACTCTTAAATAAGCATTTTTGTGCAATTAAGTTATAGTACTACAAGAAATTGTGTTAAAGGGTACCA
Organism: Enchytraeus norvegicus; assembly: GCA_034695365.1. Lineage (NCBI taxonomy): Eukaryota > Metazoa > Annelida > Clitellata > Enchytraeida > Enchytraeidae > Enchytraeus > Enchytraeus norvegicus. Next base: position 10,644 of record JAQFZF010004214.1, read on the forward strand.
TTATATCTAATCAATAATCAACAAATTTGTTTTATAATAAAAATTAAGAGATATTGGTGAAATATGCACAATTGTTTGCT
>JAQFZF010004215.1:0-10722 GCA_034695365.1 Enchytraeus norvegicus
ATTCTTTTTCAGGTAGGTGAGAGGTGAGAGTTGGTAGAATGGCTTTCTCAAGGCATTTAGCTAAGGGTGAGAGAAGCGAGATAGGACGGAAAGAGGTACCTAGTTTAGGATCTTTATTTGGTTTATGACTGTCATCAATTATACTTGTAACAATATTAATATTAGAATCTAATAGAACTAAACTTGTACATTTGTACAATGTACATTATAGGTCGACCGAAAAAGGAATATTTCTTTCGGCCGAAAAATTAAAAAACGAAAAAGGAAATTTATTTTTCGGCCAAAAAATTAGAAAACCGATATATGAAATTTCTTTTTAGGCCAAAAATCGAAAAATAAAAAGTGCAGTAGCCCAAGACTTTATTAATGCACATAGCACTAGGTCCAGGCCGATATCATAGGCCTGGACCTAGTGTTGTGCATTATTTGTCCATTTTAATTAAAGACTACATTTTAGGTGCACAATTTTACGCATAGAAGTCTTTATTATTTGATCAACTTGTCAATCAATGCTCATTTGCGAGTGTGATAGAAAATTTGAAAAGAAATATGTGCCTTGGACATTTGGACAATGGGCATCATGTTACCTGTAACAGTTGAATGAGATATTATAGATCTATATGTACCAGTATATAACTGAGACAGAGGTAGACAAACCTGTGATACAAATGCTGGATATTTTATAAATATTTCTAGCAAGATGAATACTGTTATATTGTATACTTTCTTAGCCAATATCATATTGTTAAATGTAGTAGGCCTAAACTGCTTCTATTCATATAGAACCTAAACATGTTTTCACTTGATTGACCTATAAAATATTTACTCATCCATATTCATATTTTTTCGGTTTAGGCCGAAAAATTGATTTTTTTTCGGCCGAAAAATAAAGAAAAACAGAAAGGAAATATTTTTTTCATTCGAAAAATTAAGAAACCGAAAAGGAAATATTTTTTCGGCCGAAAAATAAAAAGGCAAAAAAATAGATTTTCGTCTTTTTCGGTACCGAAAACGAAAAATAGATTCGGTCGACCTCTAATGTACATAATGTAGACTATATAAACAGGGCCATCTAGGTTATTTTATAATTATATAATTTCTCATTTGGATCCATTCTAATTGGTAGCGCTAAACAAAGGATAGACTATGTTGGAGAACCATGATCGCCTACATCCTTAATGGACACGACACCTAAAGAAGAAAGTTGGTAGCACGATTACATTGACAGTTTATATGGGCTTAGAGTGCCCACAGATACTCTATGACTTTAATGTAAATATAATTGACCCACATGGTTGACCCTAGTTGTTGCTGATCACATGACTCTAATATAAACAATGGACTGAAGCACTAAAACCTGAGCACTATATTACTGCCTACACACTATTTATAAAACATAACATTATGGTCTCTAGTACTCTCTACTACAGTCAAGTAGATTGCTTCTATACTAACCAAGTGGAGACAATCAATGATTGCATATGTAAACTAAGTACAGTAGGCTACACTGATTCCTTCTTATCAAATTACTACAGATAGCACAGCACTTAGGCCTAAATATGTCTAAAACTCTACAATGTCTACATAACATTAATCAAAATTGCATTCTCCACTAAATTAATCCTTAAGCTTACATATATGGACATGGGCAGTGGCTGAACCTCTTAAAAACTTATGCCAATAAACATAACAAGATAGGCCTTTACAATATAAAGGCTCGTTCAAAGCAAAATTAAATGGCAGTTTTGAGGACTGAGGCTACAGTGCAGCGACGAGTTAACCATGTAGGAATGGGGAGCCTGGTCAGACATAGTAGCACAAGTCAATGTGCTACTATCTCAGCCAATCTATTTGAGCACTAGAAAAACCTCTATAGAGCTCTGTCATCTTGCGCATTGCAAATGGCAGGTCCAAGGAATAACTGGCAGTGGCACATGTACAAAATTGTACATAGTCCAAGGTACAATAGGTACATGATTCTAAGAAAATTAAGATATAATCAAACAATTATAGATACATGTGTAATTTGTGAATACATGTTAATATTATGTAACATAATAATAGTTACTATATTCTGATTTCCAAATAACTTTTTACCTGTAAATATCCACAACAAACTGCAATTTGACTGAACAAAGTTGATTTACGCCAGGCCTAGGAATTGCAGAATAACATAATGTACAAAGCATCAGAATCCCTTATCAAGCAATAATGTACTTCTAAACAGCCAAAATAAATAACTTCTAGTCATTGCTTCCGTGGTATAAATTTATACGCATCATGAGAACGAACCAGCGAACATTGTAACTTGTAAGATCGAATTGAATGCAAATCAAACAACAACAGCATAAGCGTGGCCTCTAGGAGTGTATAAAAGAGCAAGATTCACCTGCACAGCAGTCGTCCCGTTCTGGTCGCCTCTTGAACGCACAGATGGCAGCATATGACGCCACGTAGAGCATGATGAACAGCAGCAGCCCCAACTGTGCAACACATCATCAAGCAATATTTAGCAATCAATGTAGATCAATTACTTTTACAATTAATTAATCTATATCAATTTTGAGAAATAAAATCAATTCATTCATCATTTTACAATGACATTGATCAGGGATGAGCTCATGACATACTTGCTGCCACCATTATTGATTGTATTACTCGCTTCCTCATCCAGATCATTTATAAACACTAAGCATAAGACTTCAGGTTCTGTGCACCGAACCCTGCGGTTTGGTGCGCGGGCCCTGTGGTGCCCAATGCCCATGAAATTAGCCCAATTGATCTGATTGATTGTCCCCACGGTTACGGTACTCCTTGCTTAAATGGCCTTGAAGCCAAGCTGAGATCCAATCATAAAGTATGCCATTTACACTGCATGCTTTAATTTTACACCATTTAACCAACAAGAGAACATACAACAAATAGTGATAAAGAAGAAAAGAAAAAGATGGTGGCATATCTTTAGGGGCAGAACGCCCATAAAGGTACAGCCTGCTTGAGGTGAGAGTGCTAATCCAGCGAAGCCTGGATTACAATTTGTATCACATTCTTCCTGCCCTTCCCAGCGGGAACCCCTACTTTCAGCAGGGGCCTGCTTCCAACAGGGGTCTATCCCCCAAATGTTATATCAAGTAGGCTGGGGCCGCATTGAAAACTGTGATACTGTGAGCTTAAACTTACAATGATGAAGGGAGTTGGCGCCACGGCCGTCGCCCTGGGTAAGCAACACCAACATGAGAAAGAGAAAATATGAAGCAAGTGTGTACAATTATAGGGCAATCCTGGTAACGACAGTCCCAAATTCCAATTCTATGTCCGATTTTCTTGAAATTTACACCAAAAGTGTAGAATGACCATACAAAATTTTAAGTGTACCAAATTTCAGATATCACTTATACTTTTTGTTATATTTATTAATAATTTGCGTTTAATAAGGGGCATTTTGCTAGGATTAGGGTTCATTTTCGGCTAATTTATGGTTAGTGTAAGGTTTGGGGTGGCGTTAGGGACAGATAAGCCTAACCCCAACCCTTACCCTAACCATAAAACAATATTTTTCACCAAACACCCTAACCCTAGAACTAACGCTAAAATCACAATGATAATTTGTGACCGCCGTTACCAGGATTACCGATTAAGAGTTGTAGGACTATTATGTCTCAATCAGTTGTAAAGATTTAATTTAGCCTTAAAGAAATACTACATATGACTAGACATCCAGATTCGTGGTAAATGTTTCTGATTAAAATCAATAAGTTATAGGTAATTCGTAAATGCTAAATAAGATTAGCTTAGCCTAAGGATGCCTTTTGTCAAACCTTTAGAGGTACCTGTAGTTCGTATTTATTATACAATGCTATACATGTAGTAGTGCAGGCCTCTCAGCACTACTACAGGACATGAAGTATCAGGACACAGAAAACCCAAAATTTCAGGACAATTTCAGGACATTTGCACCAACATTTTTACAACATATATGACATATCTTAATATGGGTAGACTACATAACGTACGTTACACCTAGAAATTAAGTTTGCACAACTGCTCTTTCTGACTTTTTGTGTGTCTGTATGTTATGTCATTGTAGCTTCTGTTTGATGTACTTGATAATAAATAAAGGCATGAAAAAAAATGCCCGCCCACCATCGAAAATGATTTTTTTGTGGTCCAATTCACTTAAAAACACTTTTTGATAAAACAATTTGTTGGATTTTTTTTACCTTTAAATATCTGTACATCAAAAAATCTGTGCATATGTACATCGAAATAATAAAAACCCATAAAACGATAGATTCCCGGGCAACAGTATAAATGTGCTTAAGTAATAGAAAAATTTCATATTTTGGGAACCTCCAAAATTTCAGGAAATTCAGGACAATTTGTCAAATTTCAGAACATTTCAGGAGAAGGCCAAAATTTCAGAAATTTCAGGACAGCTGGGAGGCCTAATTTATATTGCACACACTTAACTAAGTCTCAGAAACACTTCTGAACATTGAAGGAAAAAGAAGCCTAGCCGGTCATAGACCACTACCGATGTGGTAAGACCTTTGCAAGTCTTGAAAGTAATCATACACAGAAGTAAAGGTGTAGATTACTTTCCCCTTCACTGCAGCAAGGGATGTGTTGGTAAGGTACCCGACTGGTTTTAAAAGGTCGTCACTATTGTTCAGTGGTAGCACTTAGCCACAAGTATGCAACTATAACAAGCATGCTTTGCCCTCCGATGTTGTTTGCAAGCATCACTGTGGAACATCGCATATATAGCGGCGCCTCATGAATTCAATAGCTGACTAGATTGATTGATTAATTCTCACAAATAATTAATAGGGTAATAGAACAGGCATCAAGAATATAAACAATTATTGTATGTTGAGAGAAGTGTTGATTGATTGATTGATTGACTATCTGAGATGATAAGAGAGGAGTGAGAAGAGAACAGTTGTGTGTTGAGTGAGGCTCTCATTGATTGATTGATTGATTGATTGATTACCTGAGATGATAGGACAGATATAGAAGTAGAAGGAGAAGAGTTGTGTGTTGAGGGAGGCACTCATTGATTGATAGATTGATTGATTAATTGATTGATTACCTGAGATGATAGTACAGGTATAGAAGTAAATAGAGAAGACTTGTGTATTGAGGGAGGTACTCATTGATTGATTGATTGATTGATTGATTGATTGATTGACTACCTGAGATGATAGGACAGGTATAGAAGTAGAGAGAGAAGAGTTGTGTGTTGAGGGAGGCACTTATTGATTGATTGATTGATTACCTGAGATGATAGGACAGGTATAGACGCAGACAGAGAAGAATTGTGTATTGAGGGAGGCACTCATTGATTGATTGATTGATTACCTGAGATGATAGGACAGGTATAGAAGTAGAGGGAGAAGAGTTGTGTGTTGAGGGAGGCACTCATGAGAATGACTTTTAGGTTCTTCATACGAGGCAGAACCTCTCTCAACACAATCAACAAGAAATCACTGAATCTGTCTCTCTCATGTATCTCATCCTATACACAATACAATACAATACAATACAATACAATACAATGCAATAAAATGAGGATTCAATGCAACTCCTTGCCAAAGTCACTGTCAGAGACCATTTATATTTTTAAATTAGATAACTATAGCTTCTCAATGGACACTTGCAAATGCATGAAGATGAGAAGCCAGCTCTAAAGCAATCCTAAACTAAAATGAAAATGGAAAACAGAAATAGTCCTTTCTCCGTTAAAATCTCGGATACAGACCTTCCTATGTTTTGCGACTGACACCAACAGATGATGTCAGGGATAAATTAATGGTCTATTAATCTATTAATGCAAAGTTAACATCCGTTTCATCATTTGGTGGCAACATTAGGGACGTCTCCAACAACGTACGAACTACCTCTCAACCCAAACAAAACTGGCAAAGCAAATGCTGTAGAGAAGAATATGGTGCATTGTCAGATGACCACAGTTAACCAATGAAGTTGTTGTTGTTGTTGCTCACCCAAGGTGCCGGCCGTGGTGCCAGCTCCCTCCATCCACTTCGCTGAAAGCTGAAGCTCACAGGACCGCATTTTACAATGCGGCCCTGGCCTACTTCAACGGGGGATGGGCCCCATTTGAAAGTGCTCAGATTCCTGCTGAAAAGCAGGTTCATGCTGGGAAGGGCGGGAAAAATGTGATACAAATTGTAATCCAGCAATAATTGTGGGGGTGCTGGATTAGCACCCCCAAGTCGATCAGGCTGTATCTTTAGGGGCAACAAATGAAGTTCTCATTTAAAGTGAATTTTGTAGTGACAAAATTATAAAGAAAAGACAGACACCACATCAGCCTATATCTCGAATGTCTTGATCCCTCTTCAGATGGCTAGATCTGTTGATAGCTTCTAGCTTCTGATTAATAATAATAAAATTGTGCGGTCTTTATAAATGGCATTGGCAAACTATGTGCAAGACAAACTGGGGATGATATCAGGGGCTTAATAATCTTGAGGAATAATATGACAGTAAATATAACACAATTAGGCTAGAGAGAGAGAAAGAGAGAGAGAGAGAGAGAGAGAGAGAGAGAGCGAGAGAGAGAGTACATACCACAATGATATGGGTGACAGTTGCTAGTGCTTGTTCACCACCCATCAGAGTTCTAAGCAGAACCCCGTTAGTGCAGAATGTTAACAGGGTCTTAGGCGACACCCTACACACATACACATTATATACAAACATAGTCACATCTATGCGATGCATTATGATTCCGTGTATTAATGTATTATGTATGCATACATGCCATTACGTTTTATTGAACATCAAGACTTTATTTTTATTTTTTATTTTACGTCTACATATGTTATCATTACTGTACTTATTCGAGCGTTGATTTTATATCCTATTAAAATCAGATAAATTTAATATCTACACGACCTTATTCGTATCTTATTCTTATTTAACTCAGCCCAATATAAAGCGATTCTGAGACATTGTAAAAGCTACTTGATTGATTATCATGATGTTAAGCCATACAGCACTAAACAGGTACTTGCACCACTCACCTAATCCCAAGTCGTAGCTGATATCCTTTACGTAGTTGAGCGGATTTGACACCCTTTATAATAATATGAATGTCATTCTTACACGATATCAACATCATTTTAAACTTATAATCATCCCTGATATCGCCTTCTGGTGAGGAACCGGACACTAAATTGTCATTTTATTGAATTGTATTGTATTGCACCTGATGTCGGCGTCAGATGAAGAGACGGACATTAGCTTAGCATTGATTATAAGCACTAAGACCCACCTACCTGCTCTCTAGTCTGATCTGGTATCCCACAGTCTGTCCAATCTTCTCACCTCTCTCCGCCGCCACTCTCTCAGCCACACTCAGAGCACTGAGGCGCCTCGGCTGTGTGCAGAATATCCTGCACGGTCTACCCGCTAGCTGACAGTCTTCTAGGATGAGCTGTGGAATCTGTGCAATACAATACAATACAATACAATACAATAAATTACGATACAATACAATACAATATACAATACAATGTCTTGCACGGTCTAGCGGCTAGCTAACAGTCCTCTAGTATCAGCTGTGGTATCTGTACAATACAATACAATACAATACAGTACAATAAAATACGATACAATACAATACAAAGTTAACGACAAGATTTCAGCTGTCTTTATGAAGTGTTGAAAGGATTAGTCAACTATGCCATAGCTGATATCATCCATTGATAAAGAAGCAGACGTTAAACCTTCACTAGGCTTATAATTAATCAAATATGCATTAACCTAGACATCAGTTCCGTGCCTACATTCGGTAACGAATATGGTGCACCACCTTTATTTGTACAGGTATAGGCTGCCACACCGGTTGTAGTATTTTTCATTATGGTAATTTAACTTTCCATGGTCCATTTTTCACAAACCGCCGCTTTATAAATTTATAGAACTTCATAATTATTATTATTATATAGAATTTTAAAATTATACCTGAGTGGTTTTTCCACAGCCGGTCTCCCCCGCCACCATGAGGACCTTGTTATCATTGATGGCTCTGATGAGAAGGTCCTTCATCTGGTAAACTGGTAGGGTCTGTCTGAACTGAGCCAGGTCTGATGGTAACTTAGCCGGCGGTATCTGTGGTACACCGTTGTTCAACCGCCCGGTCGTTGTCTTACTCATCTCCTTCAACAACACTGCACACAACAAGAAACAGAATGTTAGCAAAGTGGGATCGGAATCTTAACGATAAAAATTCGAATTTTTGCATAAGCAGAATCATGAATAATACAGACCTGTATAGAAGCAAATATTAGCAAATAAATTAACATAATTTAAGGAAATAAATATTAGTCAAATGCCCAACATAAAATTAGAAAGAATTCGATAACAGAACCTTAGGAAATACAAAAATTTTGAATGGATTTGAGTATATATTTCAAATTTATAGATTGCTAGATTATTCCTAATAATTAGTCAAATTAATTGAGATCAATGTCGAGGCAGCATCAATGGCTTGGGATGCCAAACATTAATTAAATTGTTCTTACTAAAATTTCTTCAGATTCTCTGGAGAAGTATTTCAGGAATTGTTCTATAAAAAGGTTTCGTTGACTGATTACTACACTGAAACTGTAGCCAACAATTAATAACAGTTTGGTAGAGCTCACCAAAGTCAAAGTTAAATAGATCAACGACAGCTCACTGCTACACACCTTCATTGTACTGATTGCGTTCAGTGCGCTGCTGTAACTCCTGTCGCTCTTTCTGTGTGAGAGGAAAGCGTTGAAGCAGACCGTGGATCTGATGTCTTGAGTTACGCACCACGTTAAACGTTGCCACACTCTCTACCGTAGCATTGCCTTCCTTCTTAGTGATGGTCAGATATCTGGTAGCTCCCTTACTACACACACAATCAAACACTCTCTACCATAGCATTTCCTTCTTACTGACAATCACACATCTGTTAGCTCCCTTACTACACACACAATCACACACTCTCTACCGTAGCATTGCCTTCCTTCTTAGTGATGGTCAGATATCTGTTAGCTCCCTTACTACACACACAATCACATACTCTTTACCGTAGCATTGGCTTCCTTCTTACTCATGGTCAGATATCTGTTAGCTCCCTTACTACACACACAATCACATACTCTCTACCGTAGCATTGCATTTCCTTCTTACTGACGGTCAGATATCTGCTAGCTCCCTTACTGAAAGCATTACATACACCCACATTAGTATGTTGACAAGAGAATGATCAACTTGTTAAGACACTGCATATGTAAATGGATAACAGACTTAAACTGTTATGGATCTCACATTTTCTTTGGCGTATACATAAACACGCATCGGCAAGAGTCTTCTGGTAATTAAATGGCTGTCTGCAGTTGCACATTCCGCTTCGAAAGCCCCAGAAATTGCCTTTGGGTGCGATACCAGACTTTACATATTCATTACTTGATTGATTAAACCAAAAACTAAACACATATGTATAGTATAGTCAGTTAGTCACTGTTGATCAAATAGGCCTAATAATTTGCCAACATCTAATGCAATGTAACTTATAATAAACAATTTAAACAGAAAGTCAAATAAAATCAAGTTTCTTAATTGACAATGGTCGTTAAAACTGAATACAATAATTAATATGATTATTAATGCCTTAAAGAAAGAAGAGCTGATATAGTTTCCTATATCAGCTCTTCAGCTATATTACAACAAATGCTAAGTCTGCAAGTGAAACAGCAGCTGCTGTTGAAGCAGCTACCGCTAAATCTGCCAGAGTGACAACAGCTGCTATTGCAACAACTACTAAATCTGCAAGTGGGACTACAGCAGCTGTTGGAACAACTACTAAATCTGCAAGTGGGACGGCAGCTGTTGTGGTAACAACTGCTACATCAGCAAGTGTGACGGCGACTGCTGCAACAGCTGCTAAATCTGCAAGCGGAACAGCAGCTGCTTTTATAGCGACTGCTAAGTCTGCAAGTGGGACAACAGCTGCTGTTGCGACGGCTGCTAAGTCTACAAGTGTGGCGGTTGCTGCTGTTGAGTCAGCAGCAGTTAAATCTACAAGTGTGACAGCTGTTGCAACAACAGCTGGTAAATCTGTGACAGTAGCTGCTATTGAACCATCTAGTTCTATGTGTATAGGTGAAGAGTCAATGGCAGCGGATAAAAACAATGGCTCCCCAGTCTAATATAATGTCAGTCATTAGCCTTAATTGCCATGGTCTCAATCAGTCTAGAACATATTTAAATTCAATATGCAATTCAGATGATAATATGAATTCTCCAGCCTGCATTTTTATGCAAGAATTATGGCTCACCCCCGATAATATGCATAAAATAGTACAATTTTCTGAGAACTATATATTTTATGGCATCTCAGCCATGGAACATAAAGTATCTTTATCTGTATTAATTGGACGCCCTAGTGGAGGCGTAGGTGTATTAATTAAACATAAGTTAGCTAAATTTGTTAAATTTTCAACAACTTGCGAGAGATATGTATGCTTATTAATCGGTTCAACCCTATTTATAAATATGTATCTACCTAGCATTAGGACAGAGACTGATCGTGAAGTATTTGCAGATACACTAGCTAGTATTGAAGATGTCATATCAAAGTTTAAAAACTGCAATATTATATGTGGAGGAGACTTAAATCTCAGCCTCCATAATAAAACTGATTGGTCTACGAAAACATTTATA
>JAQFZF010004216.1:0-10721 GCA_034695365.1 Enchytraeus norvegicus
TAATGTTGTTGGTATGTTCGTTGAAAGTGAGTTTGGGATCAAAGGTGACACCCAGAATTTTTGGGTGTTTAGTGGTATGGATGGCCTGATTATTAATCGTCAATTGTAATAATTTGCTCTGCATGTACAATATTGCACATCATGCAATACATAGCACACAAAATGTCACACATGTAGTAGGCCTATACCATCTACACTATTCTACAGCCACATTCTTACATCAAAACAAGTATTTCTTCACAAATTAGCTACAATTAGGTTACTTTAAAAGTCTAACATACAGCTTCACCAGTGCTCAACTTTGGTATATACACTGGGAAGTACACTGAGATAGAGATTGACAGACAGACAGAGATAACTAGTACATACATATTGCATAATACACATCATACGGATGACGTTTCAGACATCATCCTAGAGTGAAGAGATGTATGATATATCTTCATTAGTGTGTCTCGCTGGCTTTGTGGTAGTGCTTTGGAGACTTTTGAATACATGTCCAGAGTTCAACTTCTGATAGAGCCGATAAGAGAGTAAAATATCCAACAAGTGGGATGGCTGAGGGCTGGACAGAGCGCGAAATGAGTCTTAAGAAGTATCTGTGCTTCCTTACCCAATATCCCATCATCGTTATTATTTCAGCAACGACACATATGCTTCTGATCTGGATGCCATACTGGACCACGTCCCCTACATGCAGATAATCCATACACACACAAGCACACATGAGCAAACACAAGCACACACACACAGAGTGCACATACGTTTCTGATCTGAATGCTGTACTGGACCTCATCCCCCACGTGCAGCTCATCCACGCACACCCACACACACACGAGCACACACACACAAGCAGACAGAGATACATACGTTTCTGATCTGGATGCCATACTGGACCTCGTCCCCCACGTGCAGCTCATCCAGGTCTCCGTGGAACTCGCTGTAGTGGAAGAAGATTTCCTTGACCACATCAGCGCGATCTATGAACCCGTAGTTCTCCTTCATCGAGCACACGATGCCGAGGTACAGGGCGCCATCTGTCACGACTGATGAGGACGTGGAGACTAGGCGGGTGGACGACAGAGCGAGCGGTGCGGTGCCAGCTCTACGCACACGCTTAGCACGCAGGTTAGAGTACCTGAAACAAGCAATGTTATTATAGAGATCCCTGATTTCGTCATCAGATGACGAAACAGATGGTAAGCTTGATTTTAATGAAAAGGTCAAGGGTCAGTGCCGGTGTTGCCTAATATCAGGAATATAATTGACAAGCAATCCATGTGCCTAACAGATAAGCAGCGGAGATGTTGCAAACTACCAGCTATAATCTACTTGCACCAAGAAAATCTACAAATTACAATATTACTGCGCTGACAAATCATACAATTATTCATATCACTATGCCAAATTGGAATATAGTAAAGATACTATCCTATAAATTAAAATCAAATAATTATTGGTTGATAATATTTGGTAATATAAAAGCTGTGCTATACAATACAATAATTCAGTGAATAGAACCACTTGACGGTGTTACAGAATATTTAATTTCCAGGAAAAGTTATTAAGTTAACGGAGATAATAGAATAAATGTTTCATTAACGTAAATGTGTCGAATCTCTGATATGTCTGAATCCCTGAAATATCCGCTCGCTTTATCTATATTCGTACTCAATCTTACTCTTATCATCTGCCTTCTCTCTCATATAATCAGTTTCATAAGCAGTTGAAGACCTATCTCTTCGATCTCTCTTTTTCACCCATTGGTGAGTCAAGACCAAAGCGCAAGCCCCCCTACCTATAATACTTCATACTTGGACCGGTTCTTGGATATTGGCTTTGCACCATATAATGGGCATTTATTTTTGTTGCCTTTCGGTATGGATTTAGTTTCATAGTGCGTGATGTTGTCGTAGACAACAGTTGCACTCTAATTGTTGTTGTTGTTGTTATATGGTCTTTAGATGATGAAATGGATGTTAAACCCATATTGTATTTTATCATTAGGTTATACAACTGTTTAGCAATATAAACAAATTTATAACTTTTCATCTGTGATGATGAAAAACTCGACGTTATCGCCACAGTCCAGTTCCTGACCAATCACAACGTCCTCCACAGAGAACGAGAGAAAGAATGTCTCTCCCTTCTGCTCGTATGTGATCCTGCCCAGTCCTGTCTCCATCTTACTCTTCTGTTCCTCATCTACCTCATCTGTTACACCGTCTCCAGTCTATCAATCAATCAATCTAATAATACATTAATTGATCCATTCATACTGTAATCAGGCATCCAATCAATCAATCAGTTCATTACGAAAGCATTTGCAATTGCAATAAATTAGAACCCACCCAAATTCATTACAATACATAGTACTGACTTTTATTTTGCACAATCTGATTAGAAGACAGTACTTTCATAGGATCCATTTATAGTTTAAATCTTAGTGAAGCATTTTCTCATTGAATGACAAGATTGATTTAATCGAGAAAATGATAATAAATCAATTTTTTTAAGAACAGTATTGATATAGATCAAATATCTTTAGCGTAATTTATTGGCACAATATTAATTATTAACATAATCATTGGCATTTATAATCATTAGCATAATTATTAACATAGTCATTAATTGGCATAACCATTAGCATTTATTAGTCAAATTATAATGAGCAATTGAGCATACCCCATTGCAGGCCATGACAACCTTGGCTGGAATGAGAACGACACCGCACAGAAGCTCATCGTTGGTGATCTCAGCCACCGACAGGTTCTGTGGCGTGTGAACCAGCGGCACGTTCTTTTTCACTATAGACACAGCGATAGGTTTACCTGTTCTACGATCGTTGGACTGACGAAACTCTACTTGATCTGTACAACAAACATCAAATAAATCAATCAATCAATCAATGAGGATTTAATGTCCAGTTCCTTACCCAAAGGTGTGGTCACGAAAATCAATTTTTACCGTAATAAACCAATTCAGTAAGCTTCAAATGATGTTCAACAGCGTTTTAATATATTTAAAAGAATTTCAAACTCATAAATTCTTAAAGGTCTGAAAATTGTATGTCAGTAGACCGCAGTCACTGCAGTGACTGCATCAAGTCAATTTTAATAAATAACAAAATTAATAATTATAAATATAGATCTGTTTGACTGTATTTGATCGTATTTAAACCTAAGGATTGTATACAAAAATATAACATCAAGTGTTGAATATGTGATATAGGGTTGCTTACCTCCAATCTTAACTGTCTCTATGTCACCTTTGTACTCGCTGAAATGGAAAAACAATCTTACTTCACGATCAGAACCCTGTATAAATCCGTAGGAATGCTGCGATAAAAAATAAAACACAACAGGTATAAATTTAGAATTCATTTATCAATTAATAAATAAAAAATTAATCAGTACATAGTCATGTCGCAGAACAACAACAATGTTCAGTATGCCACGGTTATTTGGTCCGAATCCCGGTCAAATTCGTCTCTGACAGTTTCCTTCTGACACGGAAACAGAATTATCTTCAGCTTTTAGAAATCTCAGCTTCTGAAAATTATAAATCTTAGCTTAGAACTGCTTTCAGACAACTTAGCTTTTGCTTTTAGAAATCGTAGCTTATAAAGCTCTGCTTGTTTTAAAATCAATCATAAATTTATGTTCAAATTGTAATTAGTGGCGAATTACGGTACCATAACTAGTCAATATTAACATGTTCGTTATTTATTGAAAGTCGTTGCTAAATTCTGTATATAAAAGTCACCTAATGCGTATAATTATAATATTATAATTTAAAGCTCATGAAGAAACATTGCATAGAACCTCAGAAAAGTAACTAAATAGACAAATGTATGTCTCTTTCACAACCTGAAGGCAACATCAGCGGCAAGTCTGGCCACAAACTCTAGGACCAAGATGATGGGTGCAGTATTAAACAGAGCACAAAATACTTCAGAATTTAAAATACAGCAGCTGTGCAATTTCTTACCTAAAATACCTAAGTAGTACAACAAGGAGTTGCATAAAATGTATACAGGCAAATAGCCAAAAGTTACCTGTAAGGATATAAATAGAGCACTTATTTCTATATCATATTCGTTACATTTCACTATATAAGTGTTTTTCACCAAAGTGCCTATTTTGTGTCCCAGTTCAATAAAATCTTTTCTGTTCAGGTTACTTTCCCATGAATGTTATATATTCAAAGATTTGCACCTCATGCACTCAATTTTGATGCTAAATTATGTTAACTTATAATACATTTAAAAAAAATTCAATATCACCCAAAAGTCATTACCGTCCCATGTCCCCACCCTAAGGGTACACATGTTGCAGGGCAATGATTAATCTATTTCTGAAATAATTGTTAGTTTATTCAATTTGTTTTGTTAGTAGGAATGATTGTTGAGTGTTGATGATATTATATATTTCCTGATATGCTTTTTGACCCTCAACTAACCTCACTTGTGCTTGTCCCCAAGGTTTGACGTCATTACCATCCCACACAACAAAATTGAATTTTTAATACACTGTATGTTATAAAAAATTAGTAAATAAATTGCTAAATAGTAGTAATGTATTGTTATTTAATATCCATATATAATAAGTTTACCTTAAAGAGCTACTATTTTAAAATAAGGCATCATGTAGAGCGAAAAACTACATAGTGTCGAAATCTGCCATCATTACCATCTCATGCTCCTGCACAAACACCTCACAAGCTATTTGATTTATTTATATCTTTTCTAACATGTCATTATGAACCTATTCAAAGTTTTATTTGATAGGAAAATGCATTGCTATATAAAACTCACAATATCAAAAAATGTTTAAAACTGTCATTACTGTCCCGCATCATTACTGTCTCAGGAGGTGGGACGGTAATGACGACTTTGTATGGTAATGTCAAAAAAGTTTTATTTGAAGTTTTTACTAAATTTATATTTATTAAATTTTGTTTTATTATTATTTATATAAATGTCCAATATGTAATCATATAATATACACATCAATGTATACATTTTTATTGTGTTTTCTTCAAAATTATCCGAGTTGTCATTACTGTCCCGTGACATTTAAATTGACTCTGTTCAAATATTATCCACAGTTTTACTTCAAAAGCACCATAATTCAATGTATCATGCTTATCACTAAGTACAAATAATGAAAAGTTGGTTTGTGACTCGCTCAATTTTGAGAAAATGTAACTATACTACCAAAAAAATAGTTCTCTTTTTTAAATGTATCAAATATAGGTGTAAAATCAAAGAATACTGAATATTAAGGATATGAACTAAGTTTAGTCTACAAGAACTTCTAAAACTTTACATAATAAATTAGTGAAAATTTCACATTTTTTAAACATGGAACGGTAATGACAAATGCATGTCGATTTGTACACAAAAACTCGCATGAAAAAAAATACTCTTGATATTGAACTTGGCCGACCCAAAAATATTCAAACATAGCCATTCCTTGATAGAATGAGCCACAGTTTGATCAGTATGAGAAAAGTGTAAAAACCACACTACCCAAGACCAAATCCTGCACTTTCATGAAAAACACCATATATTTTCCACAATAGACAGACTTTCAAGCATATTTAAAATAAATAGATTTCTTTGAGACTTTTCACTAATTCTTTGGAATAATAATAATAAAGGTTTAATGTCAATTTCCTCATCCAACGATGAAGTAAAGGACATCAACAGAACATATATTAGCAAACCAGTTCACTCAGAACGGTTGGTTAAAATAGTATTATAAAGTAGAACTGATTAGTACGTAGTAGGTGACTAGGGACTACTTCGGAATATTGCGAAGGTACAACAGGTCTGGCAAATATAATTCAATCATCAAATTGGATTGTATAGAGTGGGGTTGGCGACCTCACCGTCATCTGTGAGCTGCAAATGCTCAGGGTCTGGATCAGCTCTGCGGATACGTTTGGCAACGAATATGTCACACAACCATAGTAGAAACACTTACAAGCATCTTTTCGATATACCCGGCCTCCCTCTTGGTGAAGTTATTCGTGTTGTTGTTTGAAGTGTTGAACTCTGAACTGGCGCCACCGTCCGGCACCGGCATAGACATGGAGCGCTGCAGCATGTGTTGCCTGCCGTTACAGTTGAAAGAGCTCTGTCTGGGCGGCATGTGCCGTGCCGCCGCCAGGTCTCGTGCCAGTGTCGTGCCACTCTGAGAGGATGAGAGTGACGGAGTATTGCGGGATCGGCGGAAGAGCAAATCCTTCGCAACATTTCCGTGGCCATTCTCCGGCTGCTGCTCATAATCAATACAATTAATTAGTCGGCGTCAATTTAAATTTAATAAGCAACTTCATTTTATTCATCTTTTAACACATTTTTATACATGGTATGGGATTTCGAATGATTCTTTTTATTTATTTCTGTCCAGTTTAATAGCATGATCGGCAACAAAGCTTGAATGGTTTTTAAGTAGAATGTCACAGTTCGAGTCCCAGTCGGGTCCATCTCGTGACAATATCCTTCAATACAGATGGAACATTAGAAATAGGTGTTAAACTGAGCGTCAAGCTTTAGCTTCATTCTGCCAAAGATACAAAGAGGCAACTATTTGTTACCTCCCAATTCTATACAATAGTATACATGCTTGATTTAGCGGTCTATAACTATGCAATAACTAACTAGTATGCAACTATGCATATCATCGATGCACACACATGATGCACGTGTTGCACACATGAAAAACACAAACGTATATATGCAATGCAAGATGTATTAATATTAATGCAATTCTTACCATTGAACTCAATGTGTCAAGACTCTTGTATATAATTGACTACTTTCTTATATATAATATATATAGCTCATAGAGCAATTTTTTATATCGACATACTTGTACATACAGAACACAATACCATCATGCTAATTTACAATGCGGAGCATTACTATTTATGCGGATTATTATTAATTAATTTATTATTTATGCGGTAGATGGGATCCACTCATGGACTTTCTTTCATGAGGATTTGCCATAACCAGGACTCTAAGGACTCTTGAAACCTTTCCTGTTTTCTCTCCTCGCTGTGTTGGGCGCGTCCGTAATGCTCGACGAAGGATTGATATCTGGTTAGGCGGATAGACGAGGTTTCCTGCGGTTATGTCCACAAGGGACATGATGACCTTCAGATAGAATTTACAATAGAAAATCAAGCAAGAAAAATAATAAAATAATTTAGATTTAACTGCATTTTGAAATACGACTGAAACAGCAATTTACATAATCAGATACAAAGATTTACACAGAATGGCTGAGCCTATAGCACATCGGTCGAGTGCCCGACTCGGGTTCCATTGGTTCACATTTCGATTCCGAGGGCTCGCTCGTCACTGATGTGACCATTAGAATGTGAATCTGACGTCAAATTCGGCTTCAATAGCCTTTAGTATAGCATTAAGTTAGTTAACTTGTCAGTAAGTGTTGACATACCCTCCATGAGTTCACAGCACTCATAGTTTGTCTTTGGTTTCAGTTGTCCGTTGTAATCCAAAATTAGATATTTGAACCTTTACTCAATTGCAATTACTTACGCCAACCCCACGATCAAAATTCTTATTCGATTTATAAATTAATTTTTTCCAATATATTCAAAACAAATCAACCTCAAATAATTTAGCAAACTTGTTACGTTTATGCTTGAAATGTCAAAAATTTATTAATTTTTCTGAAAAATCAAAACATGCATAATTAAATGTATCGCCAAGTTTCTAAATGCAGATGCATAAAATTACATTGGGTGCTAAACAAAGGATTCGGAGGATATCCGTGGCTCGGATCCCCTCATGGACTTTAGTTTATGAGGATTTGTCATTTCCAGGACTAAGCGACTCTTGAAACCTATCCTGTTTTCTCTCCTCACTGTGTTGGGAGCGTCCTCAATGCTAGACGATGGATTGATAGCTGGTTAGGCAGATAGACAAGGTTTCCTGCGGTTATGTCCCACAAGGGACGTGATTACCGTCAGATAGATGGATAGAAACAAAAGATTTGATGCTAAACTTGCTTAAAAAAATATGCAAAACAAAACCATTTTGCAAGATTTGCATTAAAGTAACAAACAAAGCTAAACTACTGTACTGAGAATAAATTTTTCATACATAAAGTTTGACAACATTCAACCAAATAAACAAATTAAAACTTACATTGTAATACTAAAAATTTTTAATTAAATAACTAAAACCAAATTTAATGTAAATTTTAATCATTTTATATTAAATATTAAGCTCTAAAACAGGTATCCCAATTTACCAGAATTTACCAAAATGGCAAGATAATATAAAATATTGCACACAATAAAAATTAAATGTTGAAAACAGCACTATTTTAAAACTTTGACTCATGCTTATAGTACTGACCCATCCTTACTTATTGTATATCCTTAAGCACACCTTTGTTTAGCCAATTCATTCTGAATATTAAATAAACGTAAAACTATAAACATATCAAGAACAACACGTACGAGAGTTCCGGAAAGAGAATATTGTCAAAAGTTAGGCGAAATATTTAGCCTAACTTTAGACCACTTTTGTCCTAACTTTCACATTCGCAATAAACAACAATGACAGGACCAAAACAAACGCTAAATATCTCGTGCAGTCCCCGAATGACACAATAAACTCCAGTTGACAGTTCGACTCCGAGCAATTTATGGATAGCTGAACGCTGATTGGTCGACAGGACCGGAAGTAGAAGAGAGTTAGGCGAACAAATAAGCGAATATTTACCTGTTTTATGTAGAAATGTTTCTTTTTGTTTCACATTCATCACTTTTTACAACGCCACGAACTGCCCATTTACTTCTATTTACTCTTTTACCCATTCTCAAAGGCAAATTTTAGTTTCGAAGAATGACAAATTTGGCACTGAATGCCTAATAACATTATGCATTAGTGCAATGGATAGGCAAAATTGTGTTGAATTTAACATGATAATAGACGATAAGAATTATAATATAACAAATCAATTATTAACTAATTTAAAAGCCCATACGAAACAAAACCTACAGCTCTTCATGCAATGCATATATTTTATTAACAGTCACTGACCGACATCAATCGCAAAATAATGGCGTAAAATAATAAACTCTAGATTACGTCTCTCAAACCAAAGAGTCTTTCAGTACCGGTAATTAAAATAATAAGTTTGTGATAGCTGAAATATCATATCATGCTTTTAATTGTATTCTATGCATTCAGAAATGTAAAGTCAAATTTGTATGTCTGTTCAGCAGCTAAATTCATAATGCATGCAACTTCTATAAATCGGTAATAAATTCATAGTGCTCGATATCATAACCGACGGGAAAATTGTCAAAATATTGTGACTTATACATGTATCCAGCGAGGATTTAGGGGGGGGGGGCCATGCCCCCCCTCGAGTGCCAAGAGAAAAATTGAATGTCAAAAATAGGCAAATTTTTGAAAAATGTACATTAAATCCGCAGTTTGCTGTTTTGGCCCCCTCATTTTTTCACTTGGCCCCTCCGTAAAAAACGCATGTAGTTGGCCCTCCCCCTAAAAGAAATCCTAGATCCGCCACTGCATGTATTTCCTGTGTCGGGTCGGGGAAATTTAGAGATTAACCAACCAACAACTGCATGTGCTTGAGAGGTCTTACGACGACCTGACTGCTCCAGATATTATCTTGATGATCTTCTTCTTTGAAGGTCAAGTGACAAACTGTATCTTAGTATCTGTGTTAGTTTCATCATTTCACATCATTAGTTTCGGTGCTCGAATTTGGAGGATGGGGGTCCGCTCCCCCCAGGCGGCCTTCATAATTATAGTTTTAGGTGTGGAGCTGTGATTAATCTATATTTCGTGTCGGTAGATAATTGGCGCTGCGCCAATTATCTACCGACACGAAATATAGATTAATCACAGCATTTCTGGCTGTCCCCAACCCCCAATAGTTTTCAAGCAGCCTTCAAGTCAAAATGACATACATATAGGCCTAATTCGAGCACTGATTAACCCAAATTTGTTCCTGAACCGAGTACACTCCACGAATCTTGACTATTATTATTACTTCAAAGTTGTCATAAACTAAGTCTATGCAATCCGATTTAGTTGGAGTGCTTTAGAAGTGTATCCATACGCTGAATAGGTATAATGAGTAAATAATGACTAACTTTCTAAAGACAGATTTAATATTTGGTTGAAAAAATGCATGTATTTGGCCCCCCCTCAAAATTTCCTAAATCCGCCACTGTGGGCCGAAGGTAACATCAGTGATGAGCAAGCCATCAATTGTGAAACTCTAGATATTGCACCCACAAGGTTCCGCTAGTATTTTTAATGTGATATTAAAGTACTCTATGTCATCATGGAGGATTACTGCATCACAAGTTATTTCATCTACTCAACAATCACAAACCATTAAGAAAACATCTCTTGGTGCCAATAATTAAGTAACTACTTCAACAGATTGTAACATATTTGGTTTTGCAACATTGATTTTAAATTTAGTGTTTCTTTCTGGGCTAGAATTAGCCTAATAGAGTGCTCGATGTTACAATAGAATACAATCAGTGGCGGCTCTAGGCCAGGGGGGGAAGGCCCCCAAAATTTTCAATTGTCCCATAAATATTTTCTGGCCCAAAATATAGCGTGGGCCCCCCAAATTTGGTATATTATATTATATAGAAAAATCAGAAAATATTTTTGGGAGGGCCAA
>JAQFZF010004217.1:0-10721 GCA_034695365.1 Enchytraeus norvegicus
AAATAAAATTTCAAGCAGGCCGAAGCGCTAGTCGTAAAAACGACTAAGAAATGACGAAATTCGCTTAAAATGCGTTACAGCTTTAACACACTTAGCGATACATGACACGCCCATGGTAATTCCAGATCGGAGAGACAGTTTTATTACATGTATATTATATAAATATTATACGAAACACGCTACGTGCAGTTTTCGGTTGGACTATTCTCAAATTTACCGTACCAAACAAGGGAATTGTATACGTACAAGTATGTATATATTATAGGGCCTACATCAATAACTACATTGTTTACTTACAATTTTTCTTTACAATTTTGTTTCAATGCTGTTTTCCGGGTTTCTTCGGCAGCCATCTGGGTTTTCTGCCATCTAGCCTTTTGGGCTAGATGGCAGAAAGCAGTTCTAGCATATTGGGCAGCCATATAGCTCGAGCGACAGTCGCGCTATGAAATCTGAGTTCTGGATAAATCTGGAGTTGAGCGCTGCAGGAGCTCGGCTGTATCTTGAGCTCTGTGAGCTGGAGCACTGCCCTGCTGGAAGGTGAGAATTATAAATTTGTCTAGGGCTATTTCTCTTTAGACTAGGGTTAGTGCTAGGATGCTGATCCATCATGGCGACAGGTCAACGGTCTGTGACTCAGTTAAAAATGACGCGTGCGTTATTACTAGCTTATACACGTAAAAAAATATTGGGTCATATTCAAACCACAATGTCTTTTTAACCCCTTCACCTAACGTTTAGATATTTGAAGGGATCATTTTCGTGTTCATTGTTGATGCATTGTGCAATTTCTAATTGAATTGATCAAATATTGACTAAGTTATAAGCCTTCAAAATAGTGTCATTACTTATGGCCCACCGTGTATATCAGCTAAGCAGCTGCACCATATACAATGGTGTCCAGTGTTAAATAATTTGCAACCAAAGCTGTTTAAAAACCACAAATGGTTAATTAATCTTCATCCATAATGTACTTTAGCATTAACTATACATTCATGCAAAAAAGTGATTTCTTTTTTGCAGATAGCACCTTTGCCATCTAAAGGAACAAATTTTGGTCTAAAGTATGGTCTAAATTTTGGTCTAAAGTAAAGATGAAGTATGGGCCAATATGTTATTGTTATATAATAACATTAATGCTAATTATAAGATAATCAAACAATAAGAACAATGTCAAACCTGAATGCGTCGCACCATATTCTTGCGCCGCCCCTGCACATCGGACGAGGCTTGCGCCAGTGTCAGTGAGTCTAGCCGCTCTAACTGAACCTGTAGTGACTCTATGACCACTGAGATCTGACGGCCTAGCTTTGTTAGACCCTCGTCCTGGAGGCTCTCTGGTAAAAACCCCTTTAAAAAACATACTAATTAGTTAGTTAGTTATTCTATTTCAATATCACTATATTGCAAGCATGCACACTTTAAGTGGACAGAGAACAAAAAAATCACGATTTACAATTAGAATATTAGCATAAAACTAAATTAATAAATTATTAAAAGGTTTACTGAGGGATCTTTTGGCACCTTTTAAGAAGGTGCCAAAAAGACACGAGAAGGACACCTTTATGCTAAATAAAGAAATTAAGTGTCAGAAATGAAACAATAAATCTTCTAAATGTGTCAATAAAAATGTACCCACCAAATGTGTAGATAAAAATACTGAGAAGCAATTAACTGGTTGCTGGACCGGCACTGTATTTAGGCAGCATTGAATAAAAAAATTATAGGAATTGTTTTTCAATAACCTTGTTATGAGAAACTCATTCCATCTGACAAACTAGCTTAAAATTATAAACTATATTATACACAATACCAACTGGGTTCAACGTCCGTTTCATCATCTGACGACGATATCAGGGATGTCTTCAACAGTTCAAGCAATATTGACTGGTCCGCTAGAAGCTTTAAGAAACTGGTCCATAAGTGCTGAAAGAGGACAGGGAGCAACACCGATCAAACACTTTCATAAAACTGACAAAAAAAAAATGAATAGAATAAAAAAATGAGAAAGGGGTGAAACCTTTTCAATATCGGTGAGATGTTTTGTGAATTCGCCTAATTTATTCTCCGAGCTGTCGACACTTGTTTCCACTTCTTTCATTGAGATCAAATATTTCTCGTCATCGGGAACAAACTGAAATAAGAACATAGACATCGTGCAATAATAAATAATATAATTTAATATAAATCAAATGCATCTGTTTTCCATATTCTCAGATAATGATGTTATATCAGAGGGCAAAATTAAATTAAAAAATTTAAATCATGTAGCAAATGATTTAAGAAGTAAATGTACATTGTACAGTATTTAATTAAAATGAGATTCAAGGATAATGATTGCAGTAATCTAAACAACCTCCAAGTTGAAAATGTGAATTAAATTGTAACTTCAAATCCCCAAAAAACGTTTGTTAAAAGCCTACCTAAAATTAAATAAAAAAGGAAATAATAAACACAACGCTTAGCCTAGGAAGAGCTGACAGCACATCGGTTGAGGGTCCGACTTGAGTTTCACTGGTTCATGGTTCAAATTTGAGAGCCTCCGTGGTCTAATGGCAGCACTGCGGCCTCTGATTCATGAGGTCATTGGTTCAAGCCCAATGAAGACTATGGGTTGTAAGCCTTGGCAAGCTACTTTACTTTCCATTGCTATAATAGCAAACAGTCGGTGTACATTTAACAAGACACGCTATAACAACTGAGCTAGATAGCCGAATTTGGAAACGAATTCCGGCTATCTCGCCATCTGGCAAGATCAATAGCATACGCTATAATAATTATTATTATGTTTCAAATAACAGGGATCGCCCATCTATGATGAAGTAATTAGGTCACGATACTGATGTTAAATTGGGCTTTTGTCTTTAATTATTAGAAAGAGTGAGAGCCAACCTTTTTACCAAGCAGCATCAGTTTGCTGTTGTTAGTGAAGCCTACAGATGAGAATGTTTGTGACATGTCCACCAGTGACTTACCTAAAAGAACAAATATAAAAACAGATAGGTTGAGAACTAAAAAACTGTAGATCTATTTAATAACATAATGTCTTCAGTCAGTAAACCTTACCAAGCTATATTAAAATTATAAACACCCAACACCTTTATTTTGTGTATTATTTTTCCACAAAATATATATCTCAATTGTGCAGTTAAATACTTCTTCGCTTCCGTCTGCCAATATCTCTCTGTAGTGTACAATCAAGAGGTAGGTCCATGAATGATATTAGGCCTACTCCTTGCAGTCAGCTATCACACTTAATAAAGAGCACCAAAATTACCAACAAGTTGATTCCACCACAAAATCTATAAGGGTTTCCCATTGCATTTCTCGATATCTGCATTAATCTACACTTACAAAACATGCGCAATTGTGCAGCTTTCATTTGGTCCTTCTTCAAATCTTAGGAATCAAGCACCAGATTTGTTATTAATATATGGTTCCGGCAAACTTGAGATTAGACGAACTGAAAACTGCAAATGTTTGTAGAAGCTGACTAATGCAGTAACTACGGAAAGATATAAGGAGACCACCACAAAAACAAATAAGATTTCTTTAAAACATTATGGCGTACAAACTATACAGTTATATATCATGAATCTGCCGTTAGGCAGTGCTCTAAATAATAATAGTGTATGCTATTGATCTCGCCAGATGGCGAGATAGTCGGGATTCATTTCTAAATTCGGCTAGCTAGCGCAGTCGTTAGAGCGTGTTTTGGTAAATGCACACCGACTGCTTGCTATTATAGCAATGGAAAGTAAAGTAGCTTGCCAAGGCTTACAACTCGTGGTCTTCACTGGGCTTTGAACCCGAGACCTCATGTTTCAGAGGCCGCAGTGCTTCCATTAGACCATGGAGCCTCTCCGTGGAGGCAGTGAACTGAGAGAAAGAGAGAGAAAGAGAGAGAGTGGGGGTCTGAGGATTGTGATATCTTTAAATTTAATGCTTAACATTTATAATACCTTTATAAATGAGTTTTTGATTAGCTCGCGGCACCCCAGTCAGTTCTTCTATTTTAGTAGAAAACTCAGCGACTGTGAATGAGTCATCTTGTTCCTCAGCGTCAATAAACAACTCATACTTGTCTGAACCTAGTCACACATACAGACACACTTTACGCATAATAAACACATATACGCTTGCATTTAGTCAGTTACACATACAAAAACATTGACACATGCAATTATACATACAAACACATACACATGCATTTCAATATTGATTTAATGAAACATAACTTTATATGTTGTGCATAAAATTCATTAAATTGAAGTGAAATGGGAATATGTAAATGCCACAAGTTCGCGACCTGTATCATTTATAGCTACACTTGAAACTGAGACTATTATATTTAATACTTTTTTTCTTATTATTTGTATGATTGATAGGTGGTCAGCTGGATAAGGTGCAGTGTGCTTTCTCTGACGGCCTAATGTATGTCATTATATATATTTTTAAAATAAACATAGCTCTCTCTCTCTCTGACCTGTATGTTGTGATATGAACAAATAAATAAATAAAATTATTGTTCAAAGCATTAATAAAATTCCTTGAGAATCCTTTTAATTTCTAAGAACATCCTCGTGAATTATATTTATTTTTAATAACATTCATGAATATTGAATTAAGTTTGTTATGAATAAAATAATGTTTTTAAATTTTGCAACTCAAATATAATTAATTCAAAGCTATATCAAACTGTATCATTAAATGTGAATTCAGTCCAACGTTGGAATAGTAAACGTGAAATGTGAACCAAGAATGATGCGTAGAATGTTACCATGTGAAATGAGAATCTTGACTGATGTGGGAGGTCCCAGACTCTTCTTTGATCTTGCTCCTGCACTTGCTGCCATAATATCTGCGCAAAATTGTATAAAAGAACTTCAACGATTAGTATTGAATATATAAACCCTTCGAGAGAGAGAGAGAGAGAGCATTAAGGTTTTGTCATACTCGAAATAGAGCGTTAGACACGGGAGCTGATCCCCAACTACGAGATGTAGCGCACAGGTGACAATTGTCAGTAGCCCGACAGTGAGATCGCCACTCTTCACATATATGATAAAATCATATATCAACATCTATCTATCCAGTGCACTGCTACACGGCAGGTCCCAGGCAAAAATTCATACACACAATCAACTATCTCGCTCTTTAATGAGCACACCATCGGCCAACCCAATAAGTCCATCTCATCACAAAAGCTTTGCCTTTTTCACACCCAAAATGATGCCTTTGTTCAAGGTAAATATATGTTACTGCTCGAGGTGGTTTTCCGTTGGCTTCCTCAGTGTCTGCATTAGTTGGCTCTTACGAAATATGTCCAGTTATCGGATGGACTATTCTCAAATATCCCGAACCCAACACAGGTAACCTACATGCGTTAAAACAATTATTTAAATACAACGGAAGAGTACGCCAAACCCCAAGATAAAATTTACAACAAAGTAAAATTCCGTATTTGCAGTCTTGCACGATCGTATGAGAGACTCAAATCTTCTAAATAATTACTTTAACATTTTATTGCCACAACCAAAATTATGGCTCAGAATTTCTACAAAACACACCTGTTAACTTGCATCAAGTATTGTTTTCCTCCGACAATATGTGCGCACTACTGTTACCAGAGATATTTAACAAATTGTTTAGAATTACTTTATAATTTAAATTATTAAAATGATCCAACTACAAAAGAATAAGATAATATGTTAAAGAGTGCAATGGAGAGAGTGTGAAGTTCACTTTCGTACATTGACATGTGTTTTAAATCAATTGGCAACATGTAAGATCACGGTTTTAGCATGGAAATAAATATAAAGCTGCTAGTCATAAAATAAATCACGCTACTGTTGTATATTAAACCAAGCCAGGCGCTGTTAAAAACTAATATCTACTAGAATGAAAAAGATTAAATCACAAGAATTATATAGGATTCGTCAAAATATTGCAGACGTACTCTATCCTATAATTTTACTTTAAAGGTCGTGAATTGAATTATAACTGAAGAGCCGGCGAAAATTTACTGAGTTATGTTTATCAAATGTTGTTTAGATTTTCACTAATTTCGATTGAAATTAAATTAGGAATAAAATGGTGTTGAAAGAAATCTAATTTTTCTTTTTTTTTTGGTTCATTTTTTAGAATGTTTACATTTCAGTGTAAACCATAGATACGTATTTCTGCCAAACTCTTTGCAGACCTTGGCACCAGTAGCAACAATTCTGGGAATTCATGTGAAGTATGACTACAAATATTTAAGCTTATTTATAACCGGTAGTGCGCATTTACTATCACAAACTTCAGCGAGTGCTAACAATCAAACGGACGCCCACGTGTTGTTGTGAAGCACGTATATTAATCTCGATATGTCATATAACAATTCTGTATATTTTTTATTTCTATGTGAAGCCTAATTGATGATTAAAAAAATTATTGAAAACAGTAATATTTTGATGCTTAACTATGGTGAGTCGAAGGTTGATCTACACAAAGATGGCATCGCCCTCTCATCAACCAATCACAATCGCGACCGTTAAGTCAGTGAGTACCCTTAATACTTGTTGTATGTATACATATCTATGTGTCAGGAACTAATAAAGACCACTATGAACATGTGATCTGAAGATTATTTCGACTTTATAAACCTGGGCTGCAATTGCACCCCAGGTTTGCATTGTAGGATTAAAATAAGGTGTGCATCGGAAGGTTAACGGTGTAAAATCGAATCCAAAAAACCGGCAGGCGACCCATGGTAATATTAGGCTATATTATGTTGATAAATCGACCAAACTAAGATAATGTCGCTAAGCTAAATTCGCATTGATTGATATATTGATAATATTATTTGAAGTTTTGAACTCACTTAAGTTAAAGTGAAAGGAAGCCGCGTGTATTTACATAAAATCGATAGAATGAGGACGTCGGTGTGTCACTAATCTGCCTAATAATTCTCTCGCCTAATCTTTCTATTTCCGTCAACAACAAATAACCTATCTCCCCTTCAAATCTCTCGTCGACTGATCGAGGTATCGACCGTAGCACGACATGGCGGCGGCGGCCACGGCGAGAATTCAACCCAAGAAGCAGACGTTGGACGACGCTTACGCCCCTCCGGCCAACTTTCTCGAGATTGACATTGCGAGGCCGGAGACGCACGGGGTCGGTAAGAAGAGATACACGGACTATGAAGTGCGCATGAAGGTATGTAGGGATTCGTGATTAACTACGTTCTTAAAATACGTAGAGTAAAATAATAAAAATGATTTAATATGTTCTAGAAATCCTGAAAAAACTTTGGCCTAATTCTCATGTTGAAACTGATTCCAACTATTTTTCCTCACAAAATCCGGGCCGAGTTATTGATTTTTAGTATGACGTTCTCTTATAGAGAGCTATCTAGTCCAATTTAGTAAAGATTTAACTTTAGTTGAACTTGTTCAAGACTCAATTTTGACAAAATCGGCTCTCTGTAAACTCGTACAATTCGGTCGTACATATACCATCTTTTGCCCATCTTTTTTCATGTTGTGTTCGGTAGGGGTTAGAGTTAGCCTAACCTTAGCCCAAACCAAAAATTTGTTCTACGCTCTCTTTAAAAATTACGGACAGTAGGCTACATGTGGCAAAAAATAAGTACTGGCACAGGTTTAATGTGTTAAAACTTGTGTCAGGCAAAAAAATCTTCACAAGTTTAAAGTAATTAGTGAAAGACACTGGTGATAGCCACATATTTGGATCAATTGACGAAAATAAACTTATACCTTACACAGATAATCAATACACAGAAAATCCTATAGGTCTATATATATATATATATATATATAATTATATATATATATATGATTCGATCCTGAGCTGATAATGATAGTTAGCACATCAGTTTAGTTTCCGAGATCCATAGGTTCACGTTTCGAATCCCAGGGCGCATCTATTGCGGGTGCAGCTGTTAGGCCCGCAAAATGTTATTAAATTAGGCTAAATTGCATTTTTTAGATACAATTTTTGGCCAGTTAGCAATATATGTTACAAGATTGCCCGAAAATTCACAATTTTGGCCACTGTAGTATGTTGCCGATTTAACATAATTTTTAAAGTGCTCATTAACTTTACTAATGTTGGTATGGCGGCCTTCAAAAGATTCGCTGATTTCCTAAGATATTAGAGGAACTTAGAGTTCCAACTAAATTGATCTCGCCCCATTATAGCTTGAACTGACATTATAGTTTGATTAGAAACAAAACAGCATATTAAAAACTCCCCTAACAAATCCCAGGCAATATTATTAGTTACATAAATATTTATATATAATTATATATCGACTAATGAATGATGCGCAGAAAGAGTTGTTTAAAGCGAAATGCATTGCCATCAAAAAGCATTGCTAAACTAAAAACTTAGCATCACTTAAGGACCTTAAAGAAACGTTTCTAGTCAAAAAGCATTGCTAAGCTTCGAATAGGCCTAGCATTGCCAAACATTGTGCAAGACTTGACTCGGGAAGCGTATAATAAAGCTTGACATAACTGCTTTGCTGCTGTTACAGACAAACTTGCCAGTGTTCAAGGTGAAGGAGTCGAGTGTGAGGAGGAGGTACAGTGATTTTGATTGGCTGCAGGGGGAACTGGAGAGAGACAGCAAGGTATGTTCTGATAATCTTTTATCCTACTTCAGTGGATCTTTGATAATCTGGAGTAGAATAATATTAGCATCATCAGATGAATAAAAATACTGCTCACTTTGCATGTGCCGTGGTATCTAGATCATAGGTCAGGTTGATTACATCACTAGTCTTAACATATAATACAT
The DNA here is from genome assembly GCA_034695365.1 of Enchytraeus norvegicus. Taxonomy (NCBI): domain Eukaryota; kingdom Metazoa; phylum Annelida; class Clitellata; order Enchytraeida; family Enchytraeidae; genus Enchytraeus; species Enchytraeus norvegicus. The sequence goes on from JAQFZF010004217.1 coordinate 8,809, forward strand.
GTATGGGAAAATCATTTTCTACTATTTTGACCAAATACGGTGATTTGGTAGGTTTTTATTTAATTACATATATTGGTATTTTAACTGTTACATATTTGAGTCACTGACTGATCTAAATTTGTGTGAAACTCCTGACAATAATTATTTGATGTTAAAAATTGCATGTTTATCATTGTTCAAATAGTTCTGTAACCATCAACCATGGCATCCATAGCAACGAACGAAGGACCTACAAAAATTTAATTATCTGAATTTGTTTGTTCACTAGATATGGAGACGACGTAATGACTGTGTGAGTGGATTATGTAATCCTGAGTAATATGAGTATGGTCCTTTTGCTGTGTCTCTGATGTATTGCAAAAGTTTAGGCTATCCTTAAGTGCGGTTCCCAAGATATATATGGATTGAAAGTCGCCTGTTTTCTTATGTCAAATGAGCAGCTAAGTACTTCTGAAAATTTGTTAAGATGCACTAAATACAGAAGCTTTCTGATGGATTGATCGATTGACTAATTGATTGATTGATACAGATACTAGCACCACCTCTACCAAGTAAAGCCTGTGGGAGGTAGCTGCCATTTCACTGAGATGAATAATTGATTAATCGATTGATTGATTGATTGATTGATGCAGATCTTATTAATATAGTACCATCCCTAACAGGCAAGGCCTGGGGTAGACAGCTACCATTTCGCTCAGACGACTTATTGATTGATTGATTGATTAATTGATTGATTGATTGATTGATTGATTGATTGATGCAGATAGTCGTACCACCCCTACCAGGCAAGGCCTGGGGTAGACAGCTACCATTCCGCTCAGACGACGGGCTGTTTGACGATGAGTTTGTGGAGGACAGAAGAAAGGGTCTGGAAGAGTTTATCAACAAGTAAGTGCTTCAATTAGCTGTATTAAGTTTCTACGGTCATGTTGAATCCGGCAAGCGTAAGAATAGACCAACCGAAAATGGCACTTGTTTAGTAGAAGCCAACTAATGCAGTCACTGGTTCTGGAGACCCCTCAGAAAATAAAATTGTCTCCAAGAAAAGATGGCATGCAAACTCTACTGTTAAGTGTCATGGACTTGGCAGTGCACTGAGAAGGAGAGAAAGACTTGAGTTTCTAATATCCTTAATTTTACTAAGTTCTCTAATATTATCATCAGATGATGAACTAGGCATCCAAGCATTAAATTGTATTTTAAAACGACACAGTATTCCTGCAGCAAGCTAACCTAACTTGGCTTACCTGGTTTATGACTCGAGCTTGTAATATAAAATGCCTCGGATGTTATTAGAAATGACTGCATTGTAATTTGAACGTTCAAACAAATCTCGTGTGATATTAACTGATTTATTACCAGTGGTGTAATTGATTCAATGCATACAATCTGATCTATAAAATGTCCTTAAAATTGTATTGTGTTGTATTGTAATCTAGGATGTAAACAACGAACGACATCTTTATTAGCTGTTCCTAATTCGAATTGGGCAATGGGTTATTTGATTAAATTTTCACGAGTTTTTTTAATATAGTAATTATAATTATATGATAATAATAATGAAATTTTAACATCCATTTCCTCATCAAGGGATGATGTCTGGGCTAGCGGATACAATTGTCGGTGTGTTCAAATAAGTGACAATTAAAGAAGATATATTAAAAATGATGTTAATTTAGGCTATTTATTACTTAATCACACTGAAAGGAAATTCAATAAAGCAAGTGGAAAATTTCAAGTACTCAGGTACTTGGATAACTAATGATGGAAAATGCGACAAGGATATAAAGGCCAGAATTTCCATGGCAAAGGATACATTCTACAAACTAACTAACATCTTCCATAATCACAATATGCGACTAAGCACGAAAATGAGTGTCCTTAACACATATGTATATTCAATTCTACTCTAT
>JAQFZF010004218.1:0-10720 GCA_034695365.1 Enchytraeus norvegicus
GATATCTACTGATCGGTCGGATATCTCAAGAAATTCATTCAAGAAAATAAAAAAGTGATGGTCTTCAAATATATATTACAGTGCTCATATGACGATATGGTCTGATAATAGTCATATTGTTCAATCGAAAAATATTACGCAATTATTAAATTGCTTAAAATTCAATAATTAATTCAATAGCAATTTTAAATTGCTTAAAAGATGATTACGGCTAGTTTGGTCATCCTTCAAATTAATAATAGTTTAAACAAAATTCATCTCAATCCAAATTAATACAAAAAGATAAATCCCGGCCTAGCCGATCGAAAAATGGATAGACTATATTGCATAAATCAATCAATCAGTCAGTCAATCAACCAATCAATCAATTAATCAATCGATCAATGAGGATTTAACATCCGGTTCCGCATCCATTTTATATATTATATTGAATTCCTTGCAAAATATGTTGGAATGAATTTTAATATAATTTTAATTAATATTAATGGCCAGCCGATAATGCATTGTTTTCTGAAGGATGCTCAGCTGATACTGAGACAGGCTCATCTGACATAACTGGGTTATCAAGCACCGCCCATTACGTCACTCGCAGCCAATCAAGATGATGAACCCTGGACCAAGGTCATTACTTATATAACCATTATGAAGGAACTCACAATAGCTATCATTTGGCAATATGTCCTTGAACTTTACGGAACTTTCAAATCTCAGCTGTAAAACATATCCTGTGGATAGCTATATCTGATTTTATGCGATAGTTGTGAGCGAGTCAAAAATTCGCCAATTAATTGATACAATGTTATGCCATCCAAGGATTCGAATAGTTTTGTCATAAACTAACCAACAATTGAATAAAATAGTACAACCTTTTTACTGCTACTGCCGATTCAGGAACACCTTTCTTTTCTGCAGAGGTATCAGTCCTAGCAAGCACAGCTTGTAGAGCTCCCTTAGGATGAAGCAGTACACTGGTTAACCACTGTAACATTTCATCAGAGTGGGTAGCACTGTCAGACTGTGCCATGGTCAGGTGCAGAAACTGAATTATGTCGTACAATAGCTGCTCATCTGCCGTGGTAGAGGGAATTATCATGAGAAACCTGCGAAGAGAAAATGGAAAATAAAACATGCATAATTTCTATCAGGTTAAACTCTGATCATGTAGGCCCATGAAAAGTATGTTATACGTAACTGTGAACAATCTCAAATGCTGTCCGATTTAGATCAGCCTGTGCATGTTTTTCTAGTTTCTTTACACTATGTTGTTTTCTGCTACACTTCGACTTGTTGTTATTTATTTATATTTCTGGTTGTTTTGTGTGTGTGTTTTCTATGCCCAAGAGGTGAATAAAGATAGATGTATATAATTTTCCCGAGTGGGTTCGGAAAAATTTACTGGAGTGGGATCAGAGTAATTTAACCAAAGTGGGCTCTGGAAGATTAAGAAATTAACCGACGACCCACTGCACGTATTCATAAGAAGCGGCTAAAGCAAATACGGCAGTGGAGAGTTGATTGGACACGTGGTGATGATTTCTGTTTTATGGACAATTGCATTTTCAAAATTCCTGACTTGAAGAATTCATGAAAGCCACACCAGTTATGGCGATTGTTCAGTTTTACCGCTCCTACACTATGAAATTCATTGCCTCTTGATCTTCGATCATGCACAAGTATCACAACTTTCCATGGTAAGCTGAAGACCCATTTGTTTCCTCCTCAGATCTGTTTAATCAGATTCTCTTGCCCTGGCTAATGGACTTGCACTTTCTCGGATCTCTCTTTCTCTTGGTCTATGTATTGGCAAGTGTGTTTCTGGTGGTATAGAACTGTTTGTAGTTGCATAGTCTGTTTGAGACGTCCCAAACATCGCCTTTGGGTGAGGAATCGGACGTTAAATCCTCATTGTATTGTATTGTATTTCTACATGGCGACTGTCGGACATGGTAAATGATAAAACAGAAAACGAAACCTACGTCAATGCATAAGTATTTTGAGTAACAATTGCTTTTAATAATTGTCTGCAACTCAAATAAATAAATTTCTATCAATAAAGGGATCTGCCACACGGCAGGTCCAAGGCACAAATTCATACAGTCAATATTCTCACTCACAAATGAGCACACCGTTGATCAACAGAACAAGTCAATCTCTTCGCAAAGGCTTGCCTCTAACACATGCAAAATGATGCCTTAGTTTAAGAAAATTATGGCTTCTGAGGTAATTTCCATCCTCAGTGACTGCATTAGTGCATTGTTGTAACGGCGTGATTAACGGCTGACCTTTGATTGCATGAATTGTGTAACATTGTATATTATATTTAGTGTTATGAAGTATAGAAATGCCTTGGCATATATACTATATCAAACTTTAAACATTAGTCAGCTTCTAGGAAACACTTGCAGCATTCCGTTGATCTATTCTCAAGCGTCTTGAATCCGACATGGGCAAATAGACGCAGATGGCAGGAGCCAGTGGCACGATCGGTTAGGTTTCCGACTGCGGATCAGTATGTGCGGTGTTCGAATCTGAGGCTCGCCCGTCACTGATGTGACCGTAAGGACATGAAACTGACGTTAAATTAGGCTTATAGTATTATGATAGACAGACCTTGGAAAATGGACTTGCACTGTTTTGTATCTCGTTTTCTCTTTCGGTTTGTGCATTTGCAGGAGTGTTCTGGTGGTTGGATGTTGTCTGTAGTTGCACATCCCGCTTGGGACGTCCTTGACATCGCCTTCGGGTGAGGGAGCGGACGTTAAATCGTCATTGATTGATTAATATCCTGCAAGTCCTAACATCATCCCTGGATGAAGAAACGGACACTAAACCTCTATAGTAATAATAATAATAATAACAATTATTCTTATTATTATTAATCAAACCTTGAAATAGAATCTCGCCAGTTGATACTCTGCACGTCTTGCTGAGCCTTGGTTGCTCTAGTGCAGATAATGTAGAGGGAAAGCTGTAGTAGGGCTGATGATACAACGCTGTGACTCGTTGCATTCTCTATATCATAGCGGCACTGTTGTAGAGAGTGTGGTACAGAACTGGTAGCAAGTATCAGTCGCATATCTGATGATAACTGTAGATGCTCGCTGAACCTATAGAAATAAAATGTGTTTTAACGTCTGTGTCATCATCTGATGACAATATCGAACATACAAAGTTTATAACAACAAGATATAAAATTAAAAAAAATTGTATGTGCATGTGCACCAACAGTTGTGTAGATTTATAGACGCTGTGTCGTAACAAGATGATTAACGTCTCTGAATCCTCTACTTATGACCTCAATACACACTGGGTGGAGGGCAAATGTTAAGTTCACAGGATTACGAAGTGTAATGTAATCCAAACCAGATAAATTCTATAAAAAATTAAACAATAAAACAACACCAATTGAGTGATAACTGAAAAAATTTATCTTGGTACCGATAATCTTGAATAAAATGGTTAAACTTTAACTGATATCAGAAGATAGAAACAGTTTGTTTTCAATACATCAAGAAGTAAATTTAATAATTTGTTTACATTATTATTGCTGCTGTTGGAGACGTCCCTGATATCGTCGACAGGTGATGAAACATACGTATTATTATTCATTCCTTTATTTATTTCATTTACTACACTGCATGCACAGAACACAATCAGACAGATTATGTAATTATGTGCATAAAAATAAATTAAAACATAACAGATGATTTAAAATATTTAAAATTTAAAATTATAACGTTAAACCCATATTGAACCGTAAATATTGTATTATAAAGAGTTCAGAACTTACAGCGAATCAGACATTGACAAGTTAGTAGATCTAGATTTATCGTCTAGCAGTGCACCGATGCCATCGTGCCATGCAATGTTCCACGCCATAGACATGCACTCACTGCGCAGTGCTCTACCAGTCTCGTCGGGTTCTTTTGGTAGCTGCACCATCCATGGGCTCTCAGAGGCTCGGATAGAGCATTTGAACGGTAGAGAATATCTGGAAAATATAAATTTACAAAATCAAATCATATTGATTTCTAGGAAGTGTTTTCTAAAATGTTACACAGTTACTTTAGAGTTACTTTACAAGTCTAACATTTATAAGGTATTTTAAAATGTTTAAGTATCTACTAAAAAAATTCATTACTAAATATTGAAACGATTTTTGCAATAAACTCACTGCCAATTCCTACAGTCAAAATGCAATGCTGATAGAGATGTAATGATAATACCGGTACTATATTATGGTCCTACTCCCTAGAAATGCAAATAATTATATATAATCAGTTGTGTCGTGATTTCACTATAAACAATATCTTACACCTGCATTTATCAATTCTTGTTCTAAAACGACTCAACATCGGCATAATAGCTAACAATATTATGAAACCGCTAAAATTATGTGTGACATAGGCAGCGGCGGATCTAGAAATTTATGAAAGGGGCGGCCAAATATTTATTTACCTACACATTTTTCGAGAGGGACAGGCTAAATCGAGAGTAATCGCCAGGCCAGGTGTGTAAAATGTGTATTTGAATTGGTCAAATTGAGATAATTACAAATCGCAAGGGCAATTTCCAAAGGGAGATGGCCATCAGGTCGAGGGCCCAGTCTCTTGGGTCGAGGGGGGAGTCTGGGCACCCCGTCCACCACTCTAAATCCGCACCTGGACATATGCCTAGTACCCTAACAAAGGTAATATAATTTGTAAATAATCACCTCTTAGCAACACACGCTGGTACACTGAATTCGGATTCCTGATTGTCTTTAGTCACGGATACCGACCTGTGACAGACACAAAAAAAAATATTACCAGAATCTTAAAAGTGAATATATTATTTCTCAATACATCAATTAATCATAATCATCCGGGGTTCAACTCCCGGTAGAACTAATCAGAAAGTAAAATCTCGGACGTTACAAGTTGGATCGTTAATCGCTGCATAGAGTGCGAAATGGGTTTTAAGCAAGCATCTGATGCTTCCTGACCCATATCCCCGTTATTATAATAAATGGGCGCACGCAGTAGACTCTCGGCACATTAACATGCTTTCAAAAATAAGGTAAACACCATTTGATAACATAATCCTTATAAATAACTGTATAACACAGCACTTGATATAACTTGATATATCATGGGGATCGTTGAGGAAACACTAGTAATGTAAGCAGTTATTACTTACTAATTTTTACACCCACGCTCAATGAACGCCCTATTTATAACTATATCTTGCCAATAGATACACAAATAATTAAGTAATTACCACATGTTCTCTGAGGCGACTTCACTAAAGAGCAGAAAGGTGAGCAGTTCTGCAGCATCCTTCCTGCACGACTCATCTCTGCTGTGAACTATCGCACCTAAAAATGTGTCATAGTATCAACAGATTATGATACATCATATTTACACAAATGAAGAGGTATTAAATAGGGTTAGTGAAACTAGAGTGTTAATCGAAACGATACTGAGAAGAAAGAAGAATTGGATTGGGCATGTCTTGCGTGGTGAAGGTATGATGAAGGAGATCATTGAAGGAAAGTTTGATGGAAGAAAAGGACGAGGACGAAGCCGTACAGGAATGTTAGATGATCTAAAAGAAGGTGGAACATATGACGTCATGAAACGAAACGCTAGCGATAGAGAGTTATGAAGGAATTGGGCTCCCAGGACCTGCCACTTGGCAGAGCACTAGATAGATAGATATGGCCGGAATTTGGAAACAGATACTCCAACCAAATATTACTCCAATATATCACCTAATCCATTCCACAACCGTCTCCAGAGGGAGTCCCTACGGTGTCCCAGATGGTCAGTCTACTTCCTGTCTGGAATTTGGTCGGATTTCAACTTCCGCTTCCGTCTTAACATTCCTGAAAAATTAGAAGAAAGAAGCGTTATCCGAAGTCAATAAGAAAATAGAAAAATCAACAAAGTTCAGGTTGTCCATAGATAGAAATATGTTTATTTTTTGTAATTATATTATGATACGTCTACTGATATTTTTCAGCGGAAAAATTAAAAGAAGAGGGGAGGGGGGCAGTGAAAATTTAATATAGAGATTCCAAAAGTCTAGACACTGGTTTATCTGACAAAATCCGGAAAGCACAATGTATATAGTAGACGCTTAATTTTCATATACTTTTACAATTTTATACATGCATGCCACATACAGTGGAGTGTACAATGTGTATATATGCCTACTTTTATTGATTATAATTATTATATTACAATATATCGAATTTAATTATTAAACGAAGTGATGCGAAACTCTATACCAGACTATTCTTAAAAACTGTATAACAATGCACATGATCACTAGATCAACTCTATATAAAACTAAGCTTATGCTTATCCAAACTTGAGACCTCATATATTCAAGACAGAGAAGCTCAAGAGATTGCAATAACGACGAATAACGAAGATTTCATCTATAATTCATGCGCATCTTCCAATAAAGGACTCTACATAGACGAATTTTAATTCTCCAAGGATAATCAGACAACTGACTAGTACTGAGCCATTGATGAAGTGATTATGGCATCGTTTCCGAGACGCCTAGGCGTAGTTCGCATTTGGGCTCGGCCAGACGCCGAAGTTGATTCGATCAATGAGTAGTAATTTAATCAAGATAAATCTGTAAAACTAAAGTTTAACGTCTCTTTCCGTATCCAAGGAAACTGTGAGAGATGGACCCGACTGGGACTCGAACCCGCGATATCCTTGTTGTTGTTGTTGTTGTTGCCCACCCCGAAGACCAGCCGTGGTGCTGACCCCCTCTATCATCGTCCTTAGGAGCGCCCATCTAGGGCTCGACGCCAGGTATCCAGCAGCTCCGCCGCCTCGCAGGAATTGTTCCATAAGTCTATTGGAGTAAGTGTTGTTTGTATATCCTTCTTGTCTAGCAAGCGTATTACCGATAACGCTATCGTGACAATAAGAATATAATATATAATAATAAAATCTGAAGTTAATCAACTGTTCATAACCCTATATAATTACTTGTCTCGATGCTCGTAATAGCACTTCAATTATCTACACGCAATTTATAAGCAGGAATATAAGACTGCAATGATATTTTTGTATTAGGGATTGGGTGATATTACAATGTAGGCATCTACCTACAAGTACTGTGTACAATTGTACATGCACATGTAAGTGGCCTGCAATACCTTGTAGTACTACATTATTATAATTACATTACATTATTATAATGTAGGTAATTATACATGCACCACGCACATGTAATAATACAAGTAGGTATACCTACATGTATTACAATAGGCCTATGCTTGTAATACAATTTTAACGTCCGGTTTCTCACACATAGACGATGTCAGAGACCTCTCAAGCAGACTATGCAACTGTAAGCAGTTCTATAACACTATAGAATACACTTGCAAATGCATAGACCGAAAAGAAAGCGAGATCCAAAACTGTGCAAGTCCATTTGCTATGGCAAGAGAATCTGATTAAACAGTTCATTTAGAGGAAGAAACAAATTGGTTTTCAGTTTGCCCTGGAAGGTTGTAATACTTGTACCTACATGATCGAAGATCAGTGGCAAAGAATTCCAGACAGTGTTGGAGCGAAAAAAATGAACGATCACCTATCTGTAGAAAATGGAATATTTGAGATATTAAGGAGATTAGTACCAGATGAGCGAAGACTTCAGATCAGTATATTGAAAAAGTAGGTCAAATATCCATCTGAGTAAATGATTAAATTTCTTGTCAACGTGATCAGTGTTTAAGTGCATAGGCTTAATTTAATATTGACTCCTTATAATTGTTGATTAATTTATTGATTGTTTGGTTGATTCCAGGGATTGAGAAGAGTCCACAGATCGAGTTCAAGCGGTGGTGGCACCTCCACCAGCCTCGTAACAGCTGGGAGGGCCTCCCTCATCCCACCACCCTCCAACACTCCCGGAGGAAACCCGGGATGTAGAAACAGAGTCCGAATCCACTCCTACTTCCGTTCCATTCCGGGATCCGGTCACACCGTAGCCAGTCGTTGTAGGAACGAGAGATATACGTTGACGCTGATCGTGGTGGTGTTGGTGTTTGTTCTCTGTGAGCTGCCAGATCTACTGCTAAGGCTCTGGCTAGCTCTTAGTCAATACGCAGCTGTTCCATTTCCTCGATCAACACTCGTTTATGTTAACGTAGTCAGTAATCTTCTTCTAACCGTTAATTCTTGCATAAATTTTCTGATTTATTGCGTGATGGGACGCAGATTTAGACTGATCCTTGGTCGAATGGTCTGCAGCAAGGGCGGAAGTAGAAATAGAAGAAGTTGTTGTTGTTGTTTTTGTTTAGAAGACAATTGCGGTTTCTATCGTGGGCGGAGTAGAATCTGTGACGTCATGTGCGGACAGAATTTGATTGGTTGCCAGCGTAGTTGCTTGAAGATGATTGGTCGAGAGGGGTCACGTGGATCAGGTGGAGGCGGATCTGAAAGATGGGGTTTTGGGGGAGGGTGCACGGCAGTGACAAGAATTGTGGTAAATGGGGAGGATTGCGAGAGGATAGATTTATCCGTGTGGAGGACTAATTTTGATGGCAATCCAGGGGGAGGCCATGGCGCCCTGGGGGGTAGAAGAAGATCTAGCTTTGCTACTGTTAATAGTCACGCAGTCGCACTTGAAACTGTTATCGTTCATATGGAATGATCGCTAAATTTTTTATTAGACACTTGCTTGACTTTGGCAAAAGGCCCGAATGCATCTTTTACTTTGTCACCGTTATAGGAAAATTGGTCTTGTAAAAGAAGTATTTTCAGCCCTAACCCTAGATTACTGTTCATTTATAATTATATTTACTGTCCAGTCCAGAATTTGGCTCGTCACTGAGGGTGTCTTCGAGCGCTATGAGCGACAAAACCAATGTTAAACACACAAGTTAGTAGTAACTCAAAATGGTGATTAATTGTGGAGATCAATGCAACTTGTGGCAAATTAATCTTAAATTTATAAGACGTAGACCTGAGAATATAGGCTGCCCGAGTGCGGTACTAGATTTGATGGAACTTGGGCTGGATTGTTTTGCTGAACCAGTAGAACATCGGTTTGATGTCCGACTCGGGTTCCATAAGTTCATGGTTCGAATCTCAGGGCTCACGTACCCGTCATTGATGTACCCGTTAGGCCGCGAAACTGACATTGAGTTCGGTTTTAGCCTTTTAACATATTATAGGCCTAAATTAAATGTTCTTTATCACATTTAACTTTAATTTTAAATAAATATAATATCTGAAATTAATAATCTAAAATGTATAGGAGAAGGGGGCGAGTCTAACAAAAAAGTATATATCCTCCCCAGCAACGGAGCCAGAGGGGGGGGGGGGGGCGAACGCCCTCCCCTTAGACAACAAAAGCAATTAACCAGCTTCTGGAAGTTTCTTTTACCGATTCCTGGTGCAACAAATCTGGTAGCCTATTTTCTGCTTTATTTGATCAGCACCTGTTATTTCCCGGTAAAATCGCCCCCCCCTAGAAAATTTGGCTCCCACTGACTCCTTCTCTCCCTAAACTGACCTGGACACTTTCGCTCGACTCTTTCTATCCAGGCAGTATAGCTACCAAGCAATATGTGTGTGATCACGGCAGCGTATGCCGATGATCAAAACGAGAAATTGCTTCATAAAACTAACCGAGAGCAAACAATGATTTCGTGACGCTAACATTTCAACAATTTTATTTCCCCACTCGGGATTGCACACGCAACTCAAATACGCGCTAATATCTCCTGCACACATCCCTCTCTATATGAGGCTTCCTATATTTAACGAAAATAAGTTTCGATTAACGTAACTTAACTTCTCTCTCTCTCGCAGTGCACTGCCTAGCGGCATGTCCATGGTTTATAACTGTAGAGTTTGCATGCCATATTTTCTTGAAGACAATATTGTTTTCTGAGAGGTCTCCTTAACCAGCGACTGCGTTAGTCAGTTTTTACGAAACACGTGCTGCTTTCGGTTGTTCTATTCTTACATTTGCCGGATCCAACACGGCTTCAACTTACCTTAATTATACTGCTCAGGCAGTCAAGGATGACTAATACCAGTTTTAATCGCCGAGTCAGACTCTATTTATTGATGTTATATATATCTATATCTAATATATGTTATAACATTATGAGAAAATACAGATACAAAAGAAATTATAGAAGAAATATTAGAGGAAATAGAATATTACATTTCTTTAGAAGAAATAGAAGTGTCTAAAGTATAATTTTGTATATTCTGGGCGGAGTGTCGAAAACATTCAATCAAGGAGGTTATAATGTAGCTTCCTTGCTATAATAATATATCCTTGCATTCGATCAATCCAGGGTCTGTTAAAAGATGATAGCAGGGACGGACTCAGCCGAAAACTGAATAAGAATTTTTTTATTTCATCCAATTAATAAATTAAAACTCAATTAAGCAATAAGCAGTGACCGTTTTCACTGACGAGTATAGGCGATGTCGTCGAAGGAACGAAATTCCAAGCTTCACGAAAAGAGTCAACGAAATCCTCGCATCTTGTCACTTTTATGTGAAGTTTGTTATTAAATTACAGGACAGAGAAGAGGAGGGAGGGGGGGGGGGAGGTGCAACAAATATTGTATCGAACAATGACAGATAGGACGACCGAGAAATTTATAGAGAGGGGGGGCAACAATATTGAAGCCAACAAAGGTAAATAAGGCGGGGATGATCTATCCTATCCGATTCTCGGGGTG
>JAQFZF010004219.1:0-10719 GCA_034695365.1 Enchytraeus norvegicus
TTAAGTCGGGCAGTTATGGAAATTGTCATCGTTTTCGGGGGATTATGGACCCAAAATTGGTATTTAATAGGTTAAATAATAATAATTTTGAAATCGAAAACAGTTTCAGGACCCCCCCCCCCCGCTATTTCCGCGCCTGAATACAAAACGTAAACTGAAGGTTGGAAGCACACAAGTTACAAACAGGAATACTACGTTAAAGCTGTCACACACTAATAATATTAATTATACATTATGTCATTGGTAGTCATCCACAGGATATTAGCTTCTCGACATGTAAAAACTCAAAATCATAACAGAGAATATTTACAATAGATGGAGTTTGTTGGACGGAATAATTAAGTTTAGGCAATATAAAACATAGGCTATAGACCTAACATAAAGTGTTTGAGCAAGTTTTTTTTTCAAATAGCTGAAAAATATTTTAACCCTATCATTAAAGAGGTCTTAACAATTACCTGAGTGCAATTGGCGAATGGGTTGCTCACATTTTAAATCTACAGAGGCGTAGGCTAGTATGCCTTCTTTAACAATTAGGCTACTTACTCGATATTGCTCATTTCAACGCTACTGTAGCATTTTATATAGAGTGGCTCTTAATGCATTGACTTATTGATTAATAAATCAAATATGCCTATTTGATACAAGGCAATAAAAACAATTTTGTAGATTTTTCATAGCCTACTCATTTACAATTCTGCATTCAGGATCAACTATACTAAAACTGGTACAAATTCTCATTTCAGTCACTTTAGCTGCTGCTGACTAGGACAAAGTTTCTTAAAAATACACTTTCTGACAAGCACAATGCATGATATAGAGATGTGAACAAACGCCTTTCCTTTTCTTCGATTTCTAACATTAATATAATTGATTCGGAAGAAAAAATGTAAGTTTGATTCCAAAGTGTTGATAATTACAATTTGAATAATGTTATTAAATATTTTATTTTCATAATTGAAAATTGAAAATGTAAACTTCTTTTTCCATAAATAAATATCAAACCAGTAATAAATCATTCATTACTATAATTATAGACAAAACCAGCAAAAGGCGTTGAGCTTACATCTCTGTATCTTTAAATGAAGAAATGAACGTTAAATCTGATACACCGAATCTCATTTATCTACAGCATTAGTCCTGGCGCTAGACGAAAGTGTTAACTGAGTGGGGGGTGGGTTTTGACTTTCCTCCCCCCACGTACATGCCGATGAAGGATCCATCCTCGTTGAACTTGGACGTGTCCTGGTCCTCATACTCCCCCAGGCTGTCCTCGTCACTGTCCATAGGCTTGTCCTCTGAGTTCAGAGAGCCCTGACTGCGTGTGTGGTCAGGCTTCGATCTGTGGCATAAGTGCAATCAATCAATCAATCAATCAACCAACCAACGAGATGTCCTTGTCCATGGGCTTGTTCTCAGCGCTAGGGGAGCTCTGACTGAATGTGTGATCAATCTTCGATCTGTGACAAGCAATTAATCAATCAATCAATCAGTTTTAATAGTAAGTAAAATATGTTTAAACCACCAATGCCAGCCTACGTATTGGGCAAGACTTTAAAAATAGTAATACGTATTGACGTCTGTTTCCTCATCAAATATTAGACATTAGAGAGGACCTGTCTGGATAACATAACTACATGCTGGATCAAGCTTCCATAAACAGGCAGAGGGACAATATGCGAGTACGCAAGACACTTCTCACATATTAGATATTGTCACCGCAATAGTCATCTTTGAGTATCATCCTTAGATGCAGAAACGGTAGAAAACTTATTTTGTTTCCTAAAGATTGAAGGCGATATTAGTTAGCAAACAAAAATGCGGTGATAAGCCGGTCTACTGCATTAATCATTTAAATTAATATGTATGTTAATAGTTGGAGCAATTGTAGAATAGATTTTAATATTAATAGAAAGAAAACAAAGGATGGTAACTAACGTATTATTATATTCTCCAAAAGGCGTGTCTTCTGGAGCGAAGGGATCTCTTCCAAGCATCTTTTCTTTCTCGTAAACTGCAGAAAGTAAAAGAATTATAATCAGTCAATCAATTAATCAATTAAAATGTGTTAACTTTGATATTCTCGTTTGTCATAATTTATCTCAATGGCCAATATTGAAAGAGTGTCAAACCTTTAATATAATATAATCTGGGCCTTGCACCTTTGCAAATGGACTTGCACCATATTTGACCTCGCTCTCCATTCAACTTTTTTTCATCTTATTACTACACCTGGATGGATTAGTCTGTATTGCAACAGTTATTACCTGAGACGTCCCTGATATCATCGACAAATGATGAAATTGACAACATACCTCTTCTACCATATTTTACACAGTTGGGAGGGACGTCTAATGTAAGCAACATGTAACACGATATTCGAATAAGTTTATTTGTGAATACTAGTGAAAATAGTACATTCAGTTACATTAGTAGGTCTAATCAAGTAAAACTATGAATATTGTAAGCAATTATGAACATGTAGATCGTAGATCTTATTTTAACGCCTGGTTCCATATTCAAGGATGCTGTCAGAGACAGACTGGGCTGGAACTCGAAACCATGCCCTCCTGGTTATCAGGCAGCGTGCTGCCGACTATCCAACCAGGACATTAAATAAAGGTGCACAGGAATGCAGAGTTGCTACCTGGATAGACGTCTCCCCTGCTGTGCTTGAGGTAGCAGATGATGAGGAGCACCACAATGAGCAGTACAATGATGCACATGAGTACGATGAACCAGCTCGTTGAGGCTCCTGCGTGCTGCACCAATTCTATAAGTACAGTAAAGAGTTGAAATGAATTATTATATTTAAGTCTATTAATGTATTAAGTCCACAATAAATATAGATCGACATGTAGCCAGGTGCGGTTAAGTGAACTAGTCGGTAGAATACCTGCGGACAAGTAGGAGCCTTGGATTCGCCTTTCAGTCAGATTCGTCTCCGACGGACACAAGAAATACAAATTGCCAATGCGCAGTTTCACTTATTAGACCGTACAGCCATATTTGGTTCCGTGTCTCTTAAGTAATGTTCATTACCTGGATAATGAACTTTCTAATGGCTAGGATTGCCAGGGCCTAGAGACTTACGCGTAAGCCGAGTTTAAATTTAGTTTAACTGCTCAAGGGTACCATCAGTGACTCTCGATCCTGAGATTCGACATCAAATCTATGGAAAGCAGACAAGACGCTCTAACGATGCACCACACAACCTAACCAAAAGGGATAGAAGCCTTGTAGCGCAAATCGGGGACTTGGTAGCGGTGTTGGTCGTGCAGTTGTAGTACGCTTCACTGCGCCTTGAGTGCGGCTGTATTGGTTACATGGGCGGCCAGTAACAGATTAGCAGAGGAGGAGGAAGTAAACAATCGTTACGTCATCAGCACGTTATAATGGAGAGAAATGTAGTAAATCACGTATATAAATGGGAATAAATTAGAAACTAATAAAGATATCGAAAATCGGAATGGCTAGTTAGATAGATATATAACTAGGGTTCGTGCTGAGGAAGTATGATATCGGCATTTTGATTGATACCGAAGATGTAGGCCTCGACAGCTACGTCTAGGCTACGACCTGGGAGTAGGAAAGTTTTTCAACGGGTTCTCGGGGATATACCGGTCCGTTGGGGGATACGTGGGTCCCAGGGTGGCAGCCCGGTCTGTTGGGGGATACTTGGGTCCCAGGGTGGCAGCAACACTGTGTACATCTGCAGTGTGTGCGTCGGTATTGTCGATTTTAGGTTCATAATCCTCGGGTAAGGACATGGAGAGTTTTCCATATAATTTGATAGGGATTTTCTACATCTTCATCTCATGGGTATCTTTTATTATATTACGATAAAGGGGAAGGTAGGGCAAGCTATTATTAGGGTTTGTTTCCTTAACTCTACGTGCTGGGGAGTGGGGGAAGGTAGGACAATCTGTTAGGGGAAGGTAGGACAATCTGTTAACTGGGTTTGTTTCATTCACACTACGTGCTGGAGAGTGGGGGAATGTGCGGCAATCTGTTAACTGGGTTTGTTTCCTTCACACTACGTGCTGGAGAGTGGGGGAAGGTGCGGCAATCTATGACTGGGTTTACATCATCACCGATTGAGGAACGTGGACAAAGACATCTACCTTAGGAGTGTAACGTAAGAGGCAGAGTAATTATTACACATTGTACTGAAGCGTGGATTCGCCGGTTTCACGTAAAGAGATACAATAAGGAAGCAGAGAGGAAGAACTTTCGTTATATCAGCCACCACTGAGGAGAACTTTGTATTTGGTTATTGATCTATATATGTATGTAATTCATGAAAAGTAGTGTCTTCAGTTTCTACTGAGGAGAAATCAGGTATTGTAGTGTCTTCAGTTTCGACTGAGGAGAAATTAGTGTAAGCTGAGCAGAGGTCTACGGGGAAAGCAGAGACAGATTTAGAGCCTACAATAACGTTCCTGTCAGAAACCGGCGTGGAACATCCTGGAATAAAGAAGGGAACACGACAGAAGAAGGTAGCTGAGTGGGATCATATTCTGGCAGTAGAACACGTCGAGGCTCAAGTACGTCGAGTGTGTCGAAGACTGTAGTAGGAGGAACTATAAACATTCAGTTGTGTGTATAATTAAGACTTTAAAAGGAAACGATAAAATAAACATTAGTGATAAGGACTCTAAATATAATTTGTTAGCCCAATATTTTTAACCTGGTGTTTGTGTAAAGTGAGTATTTTAATGGAAGCTTACGGCACAGTGACCTGATATCGCTAGTCGATGGAGAGCCTCAACAGCTCTTCGGGTGTGCCCGCACTGTGACGGCAACCCCCGCAGAATCCAGTAGACATCCGGCTAATCCCCTGGAGTTAGCGTCAAGGCCTCACGCTACAATTAGCGACGGTAGGTCGTATGGCGACCACCGAATAGGCAGAGAGAAGGGCGCGAGGATAGGGGTGACGCGACAAGTGGTACCAGAAACGGGGTCTAGATATGGATCAACTAGTGAATCAGGGGACGAAATGGAGGCTGTGTACAAGAAGCGTGAAGGTACGAGAAGTCAACAGAGAAGTTTTCCACCAAGGGCAAAGAGAGACCTGCGACGCAGTAGAGAGGTTGATGACCGGTTGGAGAGAAGAAGTAGCGGAAGGTGGAAGTTGGTGTATGAAACTCCGCCAGAAGAGGTTACACTGGATGAGGTGATGGAAAGTAGAAGAGAGTTTAGAGATCATCTTCATCCGGGAAAATTCAATTTAGATTACATCAGGCTGCGATGAAAGTAAATCATAACGACGAAACCAAGAGAGGGATGGAGCAGTACCAGACACGTCGAGTATCACCTAGTAAGAGGGAGAGGTTCGAGCAAGTATCTTACAGAGGAGACGACGAAAACATGACAGAGAGG
The DNA here is from genome assembly GCA_034695365.1 of Enchytraeus norvegicus. NCBI lineage: Eukaryota > Metazoa > Annelida > Clitellata > Enchytraeida > Enchytraeidae > Enchytraeus > Enchytraeus norvegicus. Next base: position 5,383 of record JAQFZF010004219.1, read on the forward strand.
AAGTGTTACAAAAGAAGAGAAGAAGAACCTCATAGATCAAATGATAATACATTTTATCTGTTTCTTACATTAGTATTGGAAAAATGATGTTATTGTGAGCTATGCATATGGATTTTAATTTTTGCACCAACAAGGAAGTAAACAAATGGTGTCTGGTTATTGTCAAGTAGCCCACTAATTGAATGGTATATGCGAACTATGCAGAAAATTTCACAGAAAGTTTCACGAACTTAGATGCTATGCTCAAAGCATATAACTTATCTTAAACAGTGTAAAAATAACACTCTCTTTGTATGTTACGAGAAGAATCATATACCGACTGTACTACATTCTTTTTTATGTATATTTAAATATTGATGTCTTAGTAGATAGATGTGAGCTTCAGTGCAAAAGCCTATTTCTCATATTTTGCGAGCGAAGCTAGTAAAATATGAGAAATGGCCTGTATACTGAAGCTCACATCTATCTACTAAAATGAGTTTAAGACCAAAAAATTTAATTAACTAAATTTAATTAATTAATTACGTTAATTTAATTTAATTTGAAATTACCGTTATTTTTGCGGCCGAATGACTAATCAGTGACAGGGAAGCCCTGAACCAATAACCAGATTCAGAGGCTTAACTAAGAGCGCTATTGGCCCAGCACAAGGCGCTGTCAGATGTGTGTAGATGTGTAGAAGTTAGGGATAGAATGAAAGATTGCACAGAGATGTGAACCTTGAGACTTGGTCACGTGGATGATTATAGTCGCATGATTAGGATGTCGCATGATTAGGATGGCGCATGATTAGGATGGCGCATAATTAGGATTGCTCATGATTATGGAAAATGTATTATAGGCCTACTGAGCACAAGACAATTGAAGTCTATAAATGTGGCTGGTGCAAACAGAGTTCTACTGGAAACGATCATAATCAGAAAAAAGAATTGGCTTTCATGTCCTGCGTGGTGAAGATAATTATTATGACGGAGATTGTGGAAGAGAAGGAATAAACCAATTACTATAGGAATGCTGGATCATTTAAAAGAAGGTGGCACCTAGTTATGTTGCCATGAAACAAAATCTGTTCAGTGTTTATATAGCGTTATGAAGGAACCGAGGAACTCCTGGGACCTGCCGTTTGGCAGAGCACCGGATAGATAGAAATAGATTGTTAATAAAGTTGTAATTATTATAATAAAAGCTATCGCTGTCGACTGTATAGAATACCTACATTAGATTAACAAGACTTATAGTATGTGCTATATTGACACGCATAGATCAAATAAACATTGATCATTTAAATATTTGAGGCGTCAAATGTAGTACAATATGAGGCTTACGATGTTCCGTAGACGCCCACTTATAATGTATGATTTAATATTACATAAGTAGCGGTTTGCGTGCACGTGCTAGGTACAGCCTACTACTAACCATATGGGCTTACCATATTGAATCATCAATAGTGCAATGCATTTCTATGGTGCAATGTATGTCAGCTTGGAGCGGTAAGAAAAGTATATAAAAATAATTATTAACTCTTGCTTTGATTAGCATATGCTTAATTTCCGTTTTCTTAATGATCGCAATACAATGTCCGAGACGTCGCAAGCAGAGCGAAAGATGCGCCAATTTAAACAACCAAACCGTATAAGTAGGCCTACTGCGGCAAATGGCCGTAGATGTGGAAAGGTTATAATATTATTCTTTGAAACTATACGACTTACCTATTTCATCTATTTATTTAGATATGTAGGAAGAAGCATGTGATTGGCGCATAATGAGCGAAGAGCACGTGCTGGCCGAATGGTGTATAAAAATAATTATTATGATAGGCTATAAATCTTACAATAGTGACTAACAGTGGCGATTCTTGGTTATGCAGAATGGGGTGGCCAGAGGGATGGCAAAGCAAAAAATTGTGGGGGTCTATGTATTACATTTGTAGATGTTTCCATATATTGTAGAGATGATACATTTTCATTTTTGGGGTGGCCACTGGGGTGGCCAGCCCTTCATTTGGGGTGCCATGGGCCATGGCCACCACAGCCCACCCCTCAGAAACGCCACTAGTCGACTAATAGGCCTAATTATAATAACTGTATTATACAAATAAAACCAGCACACAAATCAAGAACAACAAATAATTATTATCCTGTACTAGCTCACAGATATTGTAAGAAATAAAATAATGAACAATAGCTTGAATATCAGAGAATATAAATTTCTATGTCTGATTTGAAGTCAGTTTTAGCGTCAACATGCCCAACCACTGACAGTATTTCCGGTAGGGGTAGGTTCCTGTTCTCTTTCAGCATAAGTTTGTGACTTGCTAACTGCGTTTGAAGGTACCAGGTAGTATTCCTTGTGCTTTTATAGACGTCCCTGATTTCGTCGTAAGATGATAAAACGGACGACAACCATATTTGTAATATATTTTGACACATACTATAATTTTGTAAAACTCTCAACCTTAACCCCAACCTAAATAAAATAGTAAACAGAAAAGAATTTTTTCCATTAGTCAAAATTATATTACATAGGACATATAGCTGAGCCCGGCTGAGGTCTAGATGAAGAAATTCATATATAAACAAAACGTACGAGAGACACCTCTGCAAACATGTGCGGTTAACTGTCATGTGTGGAATGAATTAACTGAATGAAGAAAACAGTAGCAGACAATGTACAGATTTCTAATTGTGTAGAGTTTTAATAAATTTGTTTAACTGAGCTCAAATGATTGCAGCAATAATTTCTGTGTGATGAAGCTAGCTACCGCACTTTCTCAATTATTATTATTAGGCCTATAGGCCTATATACGACAGCAGCAGCTGTTGGGTAGCACATCTTAAAATACAGAAATAGTACGTAAGTATTTATTGATGAACAAAGAGATACATAATTGGTCGGTAAAATTGTATACTTACAGTGGTGGACCACTGCGAGACTTTGGTAATCCTGGTAATAATTATAATTTGGGACCGCCTTTACCAGGATTACCGAGACTTTTACCGACCAATAATTGGCATATAACACAGAAATCATTGTTAAGTTTAAATATACTCGTCTCTGCTGCAGATAAGCAAAAGTTATCGAGTCTTGTACATAAAGTTACATGATGGAATCTGGACTGAGGTGTGTCACTTCCTGAACTCGACACGGAATGTTTGAAGTTAGATAGAACTTTATTTGGAAGTATTATAACCGATGAACAGCACGTTTTGCATCAGTTATTACCCGAAATTAAAGTGCCATCCTATAACCTGCGAAAGAGATCCCACAACAGAACGCTTCCTCTGTGCACTGCTCTCACATCCAAAAATTTTATAAGCAGAATGATTTTTGAAGATTGAGCTTTAGAATAGGCCCCTATCATTGTGGTAAGCTCCATTATAGAAAGACTCAAACTCTATCTGCTTCTAATTTAGGATTTATTATTGTTGTATTGTATGTATTATGTGTATTTCTAGCTTGTAACATTGTGGGTATGTCACAATGAAGTTGCTAATAAAATACTACTACTAAATCCGCCGTCGGCATATTTGCAAGTGGTACTAACATCCACCTGGTCATTCTAAGTAGATATTTCTAATCTATATGCAACGTACTACTACCCTGTGAATTTCAATTAATTCTGTGGAGCGAAAATCATATAAAAATAATTGACTAAAAACTGTCACTTTCTAATGATAAGAATAGGTGAGTCGAAGTTTTGTGACTCCAGTCCTACTGAGTCCTAGTTATTGACCCCATTGTTCCCGCATTGCGCGATAATCATCAGCAATTCCACCCGATATCGCTCATAACCGTTAAGCATAAATACCATTGAAATATTATTATATACACTAGAAGGCTCAGGCAATAGTAATAATCCGTGCTCTCATGGCTACAAAGTACACTCCGGATGTTGAAATGTGAAACTTAAAATATGTTTAAAATGAAATAAATAAATGTATATATTAGTATTTCTATGGGGAAGACTGTTACTCCACAAAAAATGCTGAACATAATGTATCGCAAATCAATTTTGCAAGATAGCTTTCAAAATGTCTGCATTGCGATTCCTATTTACACAACTTTCAGTTCAAGTTTCACAACGTACACAACTTTCATTCAGTCATTTGAAGCGGATAAAGTCATCGTTGAGGTCAACAATGGGCCAGGGAAGACTTTCAAATTTTACTAATTTGAACATCGAATCCGAAATTTTGGCAAGTCTTGACTTTCAAGAAATCATCGATTCCTTCTCTAAACGCAAAAGCGCGGCGAACAGACTTAAATTCGATGGAGAGATTTAAGTTTAGCCTACCTATTAAATCAGTAGCAAATTAAATGAAAATAAAATACAACTGTAAACCTTTATCACACTATAGGTAAAATTAATGTTCCTTAAATATGTTATGATAATATTTTATATAGGGCCTATAGGCTTACAGGCCTAAGCCTAATAATGATTTGCAAACTGTTATGCCTACATGCATGGGCCAAATTCAAATTTTTTGCGACAGGCCTAAACAAAGTTAATCCGGCACTGGTCCTGGTTCTGATGATTTACATCCAAAGATGCTTTTTGATTTAAAAGACCAATTAGTAAAGCCCCTGTTGAAAATATTTGAACGTTCATTAGAGACGGGTATAGGGCAAACGATTGAACGTCATCAAAATCCGTCGTCGGCATATTTACAAGTGGTACTGCAGTTTTAAAATCATGAACTTTAGAGAGTGATAGAAAATTTACTAACATCCACCTGGTCATTCTAAGTAGATATTTCGAATCTATATCCATCGACTACTACCCTGTGAATTTTAATTAATTCTGTGGACCGAAAATCATATAAAAATAATTGACTGAAAACTGTTCTAATGATAAGAATAGACGAGTCGAAGTTTTGTGACTCCAGTCCTACTGAGTCCTAGTTATTGACCCCATTGTTCCCGTATAGACCTTCTCAGCCATTGAAATTCGGTGATTAGCATTGCACCCAAACATTGAATGAAATCAATGGTAATTATACCCATAAAGTCACAAATTCATGTTTTTCACGAGCTTTCAGACAAAATTCAAAAATCGAATTCGTACATCTTGTAGTTAATACCTGTATCTATACTTTTTTTGTTTTATACATATTTTACGAAATAGCTGCATTTGGTAGCAATATGGGAAATTAGAGCTATTTTTCTATGTTTCAATGTTAAACGACCTATACCTGAGGTACGCCATTATCTTATATTCGCACAGTAATCTGTATAAATGATCTAGACAGTAATATAATTACCAAACTGGCTAAATTTGCAGATGATACTAAATTATGTAAAAGTATTAGTAATGTTGATGATGTAAAAGATTTACAA
>JAQFZF010004220.1:0-10719 GCA_034695365.1 Enchytraeus norvegicus
TGAAGACAAATGCGCAGAGAGCCTCTGAAGAACAATTCTCTCAGTGAGTTTAGATATGAAGGACAGATTGGATATAGATGTGTAATTGGATAGAGATTCCTTATCTAGTGATGATTTCTTAAGTAGAGGAGTAACAATAGCATGCTTGGAAGTTTGAGGAAACGTTGCAGAAGAAAATGAGTTATTTATAATCATCGTTGTGATTGGAGCAAGACGATGAATACACTTCTCAATAGTGAGTAGGGATTGGATCCAGATCACAGTGTTTGGCTGGTGAATCTAACACTACTTTAGTGTTTTCTTCAACAGTGGCAGGAGTGAAAGCTCAAAGTTCTTCACAAGAATGATTCGGTTGTGGAAAGTGAGGAGAGGATGTGGAGTCATTAGTGATTAATGATATGAGATTATTGATTTTATCAGAGAAGTAAGAGGCAAACTGGTTTGGCAGATTCAATTGGTTGCGATGGAATACTTGGAGTAGGTGATCTATGCAATAAGCCATTCACGGTTTTCCACAGATTCTTTGCATTTACTGCATACTTGACAATAGAATAATAGTATTGTTGCTTAGCATGTGCTATAGCAGAGCGGTACATTTTATTTTGTACGCTGTAAGTTAGAGATTGTTTTCCATACGGAAGAGTGTGTTCAACGAAATTTTCTTTCATTTTCTTTCGTTTATTCAGTAAGTTAGAGAGCGTTCATACATACAACTACAAAACAACAAAAACTCGATGATGTTGATAAATTTTTGTTTAAATGAAATTGATTAATAATGCAAAGAAAAAAGAAACAAAATGTGGCAGAGTTGATTATGATGCATATTGGATCATCATAAACACTGATTGATACTGTCAATGTTGATGTATTGCTATTAGTCTGTAGGGCCTATGATTGAGGATAGGATTATCATCGTTACCTATCATCGATATGGTAGCCTAAATATGGAAACTGCCAAAAAAGATTTCCCTAGTGCTTCCTAATGCAGAGAACGTTATATTAATTATGTTAAAGCCTTTTTGATTGGATCACGAGATTTGGACCGACTTGTTGAGTTGATCGACGAGACTGCTGGTTGCTCATCGTCTGAGCAGTAGGTTAGATTGTGCGCATGATTTGTTGCCATGGACCTGCTATGTGGCAAAGCAAAGGATAGGCAGATTTATTATGCTAATTTATTAAGAAAAATTAGTATGGGCCGAAATTAAAATAATAAATCTAATGACATGGTGTTCAATATTGGAGGTAGCATATAAAAATTTAATAGGCATTGCAAGTAGACAGCTGTGACTTTAAATATTGTGCTCTTCCTTGTTTAACAAGTTCAATTTCCTCATAGGGAAACAATTATACCAGAACTGTCTACTCTTTTTCAATCTTCCACATTCAGTTTTTCCTCTTGATCAGGCGCGGATTTAGGGGGGGGGGGCGGGGGGCCATGCCCCCCCCCTCGAGCCGAGGGGGCCAAGAAAAAAATTGTAATGTAAGAAATAAGCAAATTTTTGAAAATTGTGCATTAAATCCACATAGTTTGCCAATTGTCCCCCCCCGGCCCCCCGGCCCCACGGCCCCCCGGCCCCCCGCCCCCCCCTCGATTTTGCCTGCCTTCCTCGTCTTTTTGCTTGGCCCCTTCCTAAAAAAATACATGTTGTTGCCTCCCCCCCCCCCGTAAAAAATCCTAGATCCGCCACTGCTCTTGATTATTACTTAATATAAGGGTATATTCTTAAGCTTCACGAAATGAACATTGCCCGAATTCATACAATAAAAATCGTTCGAGTTAACATTGATATGATCAATATAAAAATTAACCCGAAGGCCTATAGGCTATTCTCCAGTGCTGGCCGTTGGCCTATAACGGATCTAAAAAATTAATAGTCATCACAAGCCAATAGATCTTACTGTGTCAACATGTATAATTTGTATTAAGGTATATAATTATCTTGCATCACCGCTACGCTATGCAAATCTCTGACGTAATAGTCAGATGATAAAACGGACGTTAAATTCGCATTGATTAATTGAAATGCATAATGCATTTAAGATCTTACATCCCGCTCTCTTGGTTATTGGTCCTGCTATGATGGATCGATATTGGGTATAGCCAATTAGAGTAATATCGTCGTCTGTGACAAAAAGCATTGGGATGACTAATATTTAGATGAAAATGTGATTTATGATTTTAAAATAGCATAAGTACTGAATACAATACAATACAATACAATGAGGATTTAGCATCCGATGATACAGTGATGGATACAACTCTTCAATGAAACGCAATCTTAGGATTTGTGAACAAGCCATAAACGCAATCAGAAATGTAATTTAATACCGTAATTAATAATTATTGTTTAGTCATGCCCATCGCGTGCCACACTATAATAAATCAATGAGATTAAGTTGTGTGACGATAATTGATCAGATGATTAGTATAATCCTTCTGGTTGACTCCTACATAAACTTGTTAATCATTGACGTGACTAACTGACCGGGTGAGAGATAATTTATTATATCCGTGGTTTACCAGTGGCACAGTGTAACTCAATGAGTCGATATGATAAGGAAGTGTCGCATCGCTATCACTTATTATCGTCATTATCTTAACACAGCTATAATTATCACGAACTGACTCTTGAGCTCGATGACTCTATAGCTGTAGGAGCGGGTATCCGGGTGTTAGATTGCCTTCCATGTGACACTCAAGATGTGCACCGGGTAGAATTCGATACTTGGTCCACAAACATACCCGACAATTTCCAGTCCATCGATAAGGTCCCAGCGTTACAAAATCTTTATTTATCTGTCTGAATTGTCTCCGTTATAGATAGTCAAGTATACCAGTGAAATTTACAAATTCAACGCACACTAACCAAATCAAATCCTGATGTAAAAGAAAATCAAATTAGGGTCAATGGACTAATAGTGCATTATAGGGGAGCTACACTACAGGTGGGGCTTAGATACGGCGAACCAACAGATAATAGGCTATGGGATTGAAAAGTTTGGGGGGGCTGATCACAGAAGTTGGGGGCCTTAGCCCCCCTACGGGCTCCTAGCCCCCCCCCCTGTCTCGTCCCTGATTATAGTATGTGATTGGCGTTTGTGTACTTCGTGTAGGCCTAATTATGATCCCTAATAAAATATATAAAGGTTTTTAAAACCGTTTCGTCATCTGAATAATTATCGTCGTTCAAATCATAAAGTGTATCTCTTCGATAGTATCTCTTCGATATTTGAATACTTACGCTTAGGCTTTAAGTATTCTATAAAGTATGATAATTATATTGGCCTAAAAGAATCTGGCTTTCGAAGCCTACCCACCTAAAACACTTTATTTATCATCATTGCGGTAGGCCATTTTCAAAAAGAAATATTATTAGGTATTTAGCTTTGTATATTGTGGTGTTGTACAGTTGTACTACAATTTAATTTCACTTCGCCGCGAATTTCCATAATATATAAATGCTACTACAAATAAAACATAACTTGACAGAGTCTAGAATGACAGATGTACAAGCAATAGAGCTGCAGAGATGATTACCACTATCAGTGGATAAATGTCGATCAATGACAGTTGTTCTTCGATATTGCCCCGGGGCTACGAACGTTGTTGTCCAGTTGTTACAGGGCTTGTTAACGACTGTAGCTATATACGCTAGCAGCAATAAAGTTTAAAACCTTACAAATCAGAACAGGTCCTCTATGCCAATACAGGCCGATATAGTTTACTACTATGTAAGCGCATCTGTTGAATAAAAAAGTCTGAAATTTTTGTAATCGCTTTCGCCTGATTTACGTTCTAGAGTTCACAGCTGCTTATTAAGATAAACCGGAGTTTTTTGTCCGAGCTCGTCTCAATAAGGCATCATCGACGACGGACCCAGTCCATGGACAGTCAACGTATCTTCTCAGGTCCCCCTCTTGATGTTGCAGAGAAACTAATTAACCTTTCTTTTTTGTCCTTTTGCAAAATACATGTAGTTTCCTAGCCAATTTTGTCTAACATTTCTTTAGATCTCCTCTCGATGAAGAGGTGGAAAGATTAGAGATTAAATTAAACAACTAACTGTGACACAGCTAAATTACACAACTAACTAACGGCTAACCTGTACTCGTTTATGTATGTTAACTCTGACAATCTCTAAAGACCATTCAAATTTATAACACTATGTATAGGTTGATAATCTAATGGTGCACGTGTTTCGTAGAAGCCAACTAAAAATACAGTTATATACAGTTATATTATACAGTTAGGCCCTACTGAGGAAGGCTAAGAGATCATCCACCTCAGAAAACTACATATCTTCAAGAATATATGACACACAAAAATACACTTATATGTTATGGACCTGCCATTAGGCAGTGCACTGAGAGAGAAAGAGAGAGAGAGAGAGAGAGAGAGAGAGAGAGTAGGCCTACGGTGATTCTGTTTATATGCAGTGCATTTATAAATTCGAATCTCCACGTCAATAATCTGCGTCATATTTATTTGTAAAATATGACATCAGCTTGGCATTAAGTGACTAAGTGCGTCTCTAATTAAAGCTTTAGATGACTAAAAAATGGATTACTTAAGAAGAAATAGTTCAGTATTTGTCCATTATAATATTATTTCAAATTGCAGGCTCAATTATTAAATATCTTCTCTAAATACACGAGTACTCGTTTCTTTATCCCAATAAATATCAGACCAGTGCCGGAGATCAACTGCACGTGGTATTTACTTGCATGATAATGACTGATACCAGAAATTGTCTCGATCAGTTATTGCGCATCAGCCGTGTTTATAAAGATAATGAGAAGCGGTCAGTCGATTGATCTATAGCTACAATATGTTGGTCAGTGGCCACGAGTCCTATTTGATTACTAAGCGCTTGATCTCAATAACAGGCGACAGCATTGTCTTATCATCAAATGGTCGCATTAAATTAGTAGCAATTCAGTCAGGAACTGTGTTCAATCCTCAGTTCAATCACCCCTATAGCGGTGGGAACACGTGTCCAATAATTAATAATATTTATATAGCAATTAATTTGGACTGCATATTTTATAGTAATAATGCGTTATAACACTGAGCAGTAGTTAGGCTACTGGTTGCATCCATTATAATGTAGTTGAAGCTTCAGATGAGTAAATTTATTCTTTTATATATTTCCAATAGAAAAACAATTTAAATTAATATAATTTAGTTAAAAAGGAACAGCTAGTACATAGTGATAATTATGTACTAGCTGTAAAGTAACTACATAGAAATTAAAAATTAGTAATTCTATCAAATAATTCTATCAAAAGTTGAAGCTGATATTATAAATTGTCTACAATTTTAATACATGATGAATTCATTTGGGTGTAATGCTGTAATTATTTAGCATTATAAATTGCACAATATAGATTGTACAGACAAATTTCTTGGTAGATATTAAATTTTTATCAATCGATTTGCATTATACCACAAATTGTGGTTCAAAATGACTATTTGGATAATCTTATTAAAAAGATTTTCAAATTTAAGAATTTTCCCTACACTACAAACATAGGCCGATGCACTTGTAAACTCATTAAATGATTCTGGACATTTTTAGATTAACATAGTGAAATAAAGTGAAATACCCAGGTTGCAAATTGCCGGAGGGGGGGGGGGAGGGGGAGAGAAACCCCAGTTCAATTTTTACCCTTAATCAGATTATAGTAAATATTTGAACTGGGGTGACTCTAACCAAACTCCCCTCAGTTTCATTGTCAAATTGCTAATGTTTTATTTCGTCATAATTTGGATAATAATTCATAAATAAAAATGATCCATTTTGCATCTACACTTCTTCAGAATATTATAAACTAGCGACAGCGAAGCTAGTAAAAGAGCTTTCGCTCGCTCTGCTCGCAGCATTTGTATTTGTAATAAAACGCACAAATCCTGCGGATTGAAATCAAATTATGACCACCCCAGTTCACTTTTCACAATTCGCACCCTGAAAGTGAAAGTGAGAAAGTGGAGATACCAGATTAAACCATCACAAGGTGGAGATCGATTTATCAAAATGAAAGAAAAATAAATTGTTATCTTGTAACTAGAGAAGATTAGGCGATCAAACTTAATCACGCTTCAAGGGTAAATGATACGACAGGTAGGATAAAATCTCAGCAGTATCAGTTATTCATTCAAGCGTGACATTGTGGTTTGGACAGTGCTATTCTTAAAATGTGTTCAATTTTCTGGAGTCTGGAGTATCTGTTCAGTAGTAGTCTAGATCTTAAATTGAAAAAATGAATGAATTATAAAGTCAATGAAGGATGGCCTGGATGGATCACCGAATAAATGAATGAATTAGCAGAGAAATATAAATGAAATAATGAATTAAATGAAATTCACTGTATTTTCCATGTTGTGTTAAAGATTTTCTGGCGCATTTTCGTATGTCAAGGCTATTATTACAATAAACGGAAATATCACCATATTAAAATTACAAGGTGCACAGATTTAGGTAATCCTGGTAAGGGCTGTCCCAAATTATTACTGTACTTAAAAATTCGTGCCTGTGTCATGTTTGTATCAACTGTTGTGTTAGGGTCTGATTGGGTTTTGGTTAGGGTTAGTCCCTAACCCTAATCATTACTTTAATCTGCACTGTTTGTTAAAATTAAAAAAATCTGATCTAATGAATTATTTGGAACCGCCGTTATCAGGATTACCCAGATTTGTATCATTATCAAAATTATTAAACTTCCTTGCCTTACAAAACATGAGATAAGTCCGTGTGCATTAAATCAGATGTTAACTTTAACAGCGATTATCAAAGTACCTAATATCAAGCCCGAATGCTAATTTTTGCACGTCCTGGATGAATGATTTGACAGTCATCTACCAATCACTACCATGTTCATCGGTGCGCATCGATATTTGATAAACGATTTCAAAAAGATTTTTATGACGATACAAAGGCGCATCGGTGACAGGTTGAATGAAAAGCTTTTTCAAGTCACGTGCTCGGTTCAGTGCGAGGCGAGTGTAACTTAAATGCTGCATTACCGATCAGATCATCAAAGAGCTGCAGTGAGTAATTAAAGGCAGCACGACATTGCGGTGAGTCCTAATGTCAGAGACAGTTTGTCTCTCCATCCACAAAGTGCAAAAAGCTTGTGCTGCTGAACCGTTGCTGTTGCTGCTGTTATTGTTGTCTTTAGAATCGTGAATAAATAGACCTGCCAAATTCAGACAAAAAGGTCCATATGAATCTGAATAAGGTCGCATTCTCTTAAGAAATCTGACGCTTCCTGATCATACAAAGTCCCTATAAGTTGAGATATGTTATGCCAGCGTGCAGAAATGCGGATGACTTTACTAAATTCAACGATCATGAATTTGAGAAACTAGCGTTTGGTATGCCAGCTTTTTTCCCCATGTTTTTTTTTGCTATTTTGGCTTATTCTCTATTGCCCGAAATGATTGTATCTATTATCTAGAGCTTACATCATTACTCATTAGTATTACGAGAGAGAGAGAGAGAGAGAGAGAGAGAGAGAGAGAGAAATGATTGAGCAGGATAGTAGAGAGATTTAGTAAAAAGAATGGAGGAGAAAGGAGATGGAATATGAGCTGGAGGGAGATGCTTATCCACTGCAGTATCACAGGTGCACCTTGACTCTTATTTTAATAATTATTTTATCGAAGTACTAAAACAATTGATATGTTAGACAAGATAGTCTAATCAAGGTTCATCAATATCGAAGTGTAATTAGACGTAATTATCTATCGCGGGATCATACGAAGACATCTACCACAAATCAATGACTGTTCATGCTTCGATTATATTCTCGGAAAACATTTAATTTATCAATAAATCAATAAATGTCATCTCCATGTCATGGAGTTCTGACTCTGGGTGGCTTAGGTAATAAAATTGAAGCCGAATTGACGCGTAGATCTGTAGCCTATAATAAAATGTAGGCCACTTCAATAGAAGTAAAAAAATCTTTCGGCAAATTGATTTGGACACATCAACAAATGCAGCATAATGAATTTCGCACAATAAATTTATTCGAAATAAAGAAGAATAAAATAATATTTGTAGTTGAATGACGTGATGCAAACAATAAATATTTATTTAAGAATCGGGTGTCGTAAGTGTTCGTGTTAAAATATTAAACACATATTAAAAGGATATCGTTTAGTATATGATGAGTTGTTATGATAACAGTTGAAATCCACAACAATTTCACGTTTCCTTTAAACAAACCTTAGACTCAAACAACTAAGCTAACTAATTAGTAATTATCCTCTTCAGTTCTATAAATATATACAAATGGCCGGTACAAGGCAAAACATTTCCACATAGTTTCATCTATGTAGCTCATTAATGATCACACCATTGATCAACCCCACAGGTTGGTTCAATCATAAAGGCTTTTACCTTCGTCACACCTGAAATGGTGAATTTTTTTCAAGAGAAATTAAAGCTCCTCTTTCTCAATGACTGCGTTAGACGGCTTATGCGAAACACGTGCACCTTTCAATTGGTACACTATCGAATGTCTAGGCTACACCATACTTAGGTAGGCTAAATAAAATTAGTAAGTTAAATATCCAGTAGTGCGGTTAAGTGTATGACAAATACTTTCTTCTCATATCGTCATGCAGTCCATGTGTTGAATCTTCACTGTACATGTATTTTTATTATCATGTAGAATAATAATAACAATAATAATATAGATTTAACGTCCGTTTCCTCATCCAGGGATGATGTCAGGGACGCCAAATCGAAGATTTGTGCCGCCTGCTATGTTGTGCTAGATTGTTCCATGCTATATACATCAATTATATATTGTAATTTTGCATTATATATTAGTAATTTTTTATGTTATAACCGTGTATTATTCAATGTTGTATTTACTGCTTTCTTGCTAGGCCATTATGCTATTAGATGATACTGTGCCATCATTTTTTAGTGTATGAAAATTATTGCGCTTTCTTTTATGTATATTATATTTCTAGCTAATCAACCTTTTGTTCTTCATCCTTAAAACATTTACTCTTCCTCCACCGAGAACTGAACGCCCAACCCTTTTGCTCTAAACCCAACCACTAATATGACTGTGTCATACAACAAGAAGGTAGACACAGAGAGTCTAACAGCTCTAACATCGCTTCTATTCAGATGGCGAGGAAGTGTATTCAAGTTACTATGGCGCATGATCGTGAGCTGTCTGGTATTTTATTATGGCTTGAACCTCATCTACTGGTTCGCTCTTGGTGAGCACAGTCAGACGGTTTACAAAGAAGTGGTGGCGTACTGTCATAACTTCTGCGACAAGATTCCAGTCACTTTCGTTCTCGGCTTCTACGTCAGTTCAATCTTCGCACGATGGTTAGATAATTGAATGGTCGTATGCAAAAGTGGACTAAGCAACACCGGAAATATAGTAAAAAATGGTGCTTATTTCAACAATATCTCCGAATTGTTTTCATAATATTTAACATAATTTGTTGGCATTTACTAGATATTATGGTGTTCTATAATACTGATCTAAAATGTTATGCCTTCAGTTTATGATTGTGAAAATAATAGAAAATAAAATAAAATAATTTGTTTTGTGAGTTGGTCCACTTTTGCATACAACCTTTTAATTGATAGTTATGCAGTGTAATTGAATGGTGTTATGCCAAAGTGGACCAGATCACAAAATAAATGAATAAATTTTATTTATCGAATTGATTGAAAACTACAAACTGAGGGCTGGTCTACCATGTTTTGACAGTATTGTAGAACATATGCAGTATCATTGGATGTCTTTTTCTACATTTTCTCTTACATCATATATCTATTCAAATCGTTTTGGGTGAAACGATGTGTAGTGATATATGCTGTTGGGACGTCCCTGACATCATCCCTGGATGAGGAAACGGACGTTAAATCTTTATTATTATGATTACTATTAACACCATTATATCTAGTAAGTACTTTATAATAAAAAATATGAGAGAAAAGTTCAGAGATTGTCGAAAACACAATTCTTTTTACAATAAAATTATTCTGATGTGAGTTGGTCCGCTTTTGAATAACACCATTCAGGTATTTAGAATTAGAATGATTCTTAATTTGAATGTCATGGACCTTAAACTTTGAAGCCAAAGTTTGAATCCCGGGTAAAACCGATTAGATAGTATATTCTCGGCCATTAAATGTCTGACATTCAAGATCTTTATAGACAGTATCACGAATAATTAATTATACAATGTAAATGTTATTCAATGTTGTTATATTATTATAATCTATATTGTTGGTTTTGGTTTAATCTATATTGTTTGTTTTGCTTTTATTCGTATTATCGTTAAGGTATTAGTTAGAATTAGACCAATTAATTATTTTGATGTGAATGGTGGAGTAAATATTATAATAATAACAATTAAGATTAAAGGCTCCTGAAGTGACTTACAGTTACTGATTGATTGATTGATTGATTGATGTGATTTATACGTTACATTATTGACAGGTGGAGTAAATTCAACGCCATCCCCTGGCCCAGCAGGATCTCTGTAACAGTGATGGCGCACATCCGTGGAGATGACGAGGAGATAAGAACTTTACGTAGAACACTCGTCAGATATGCTGCCTTGGGCCTCATCCTAACTCTGTGCTCCATTAGCCCTGCGGTACTGCACATCAATCAATCAATCAATCAATTAATCAATCAATCAATCAATCAATCAATCAGTCAGTCAGT
>JAQFZF010004221.1:0-10719 GCA_034695365.1 Enchytraeus norvegicus
TCAGGTGAGGAACAGGACGTTAAATCCTCATTGATTGATTGATGATAAGCTTATATTACCATGTGCAGTGAGTTCAGTAACTAATAGGCAATAACTAATAGTAACTAATAGTGGGAGTTGACACACCCACCAGAGTTGACAAGTGTTGAGTCCGGAAAAGGATCTAAGACGAATACTTCCTGGTCAGGGACCAGAAGGGACTCGAGGCAGCTAGGCCCAGAAGGAAGGACGACAACGGTTTGTGTGTTGTTGTTGTCGTTATTGTTTATTATTGTTTTTGTGAGTGTCAGCCAAAGGAGGTCTTGCAAGGATAGCTGGAAGGATTCAGTTCACATTAGAGTGTTTAACCTTGTAACTTATTTTTCATGCTGCTGGACCTCGGCCGGACTCACGGCAACGTCACATTTAAGGCCTACTATAAACAATAATATTGTAGCCTCGGAGTACGATGTCATCACGATTCACTGTGACCTTTAATGTGTTGCGTAACTTGTATTCTAATTCATAATGGAGCGAAACAGTAGATTTCTTCATAGTGATAAATTCAGTTACTAGCTAATAAAATTGTGCATAATTGTAGTCAGGGAGATACCGATGAGTACCATCAATTTGTATATGAATCAGTGTCATTTACTTCTTGAATTAATTAGGCTATCATTTCAGTTTTCTATTTATTTAAACAGATAATTTTATTTCCAGTTTCAGTTGCTAAATAATTATATTTCTCCTTCTAGTCTCAGTTATTAAATAATTTTAATTCTAGTTTCAGTTATTAAATAATTTTAATTCTAGTTTCAGTTCTTCAATAATCTTACTTCTAGTTTCAGTTCTTCAGCACTAAATGCCAAACTAAATTTTAAGAGGTTGACAAGTGTGATGTATGTTTTTCAATGCACACATGCAGTCATACACTGTAGGCTAGTCATCCCTAGGATAGTGAGGGTTCCAAGCATACATAAAATAATTTTAAAACTCGATCACAAAATTTTTTCAAAATATTGTAGATGGAGCAATTTTAACACTCTTGACCGTGGTGAATCTAGGAATTTTTTTATGGGGGGAGGGGGCAAGTAAATTTTTTTTCCGAGGATGACAAGTCTAATCGAGGGGGCCAAGGGTAAAAAATATGCATTTTAATGGAACCACTGCATGAGACCACTGTATGGAATCTCTTTATGGAACCACTGTATGGAATCTCTGTATGTAACCACTGTACGAGACCATTGTATGGAACTACTGTACGAGACCACGGCATGGAACCACTTGTAACCACCCATATCGAACCACTTGTGGAGACCACCCATATGGAACCACTGTACGGAACGACTGTATGAGACCACTGTATGGAACCACCCATATGGAACCACTATATGAGACCATTGTATGGAACCATTGCATGAGACCACTCTATGGAACCAGCAGTATGGAACCACTGTATGAAACCACCCATATGGAACCACTGTATAAGACCACTATATGAAACCACTGTAAGAGACCACTGTATGGAAACACTGTATGAGACCACTATACGAGACCAGTTGTGTCGGCTGCAGCTCTGCTGTCATGTGGCTTCTAGACAGAGGGTGGGACTGCCAGGGTTACATTCGTAGATTCTTGTCAACCCCATCCCTTTAAAATATCATCAGGTGTGCACGATCTCAGGAACTGGAGGGATCGGAACTGATAGAATGTGCACGATCAGTTCCTGAGATTGTGCACATCCGATGATATTTTAAAGGGGTGGGGTTGACAAGAATCTACTAATGTAACCCCAGCAGTCCTACCCTCTGTCTAGAAGCCATGACAGCAGAGCTGCAGTTGACACAACTGGTCTCATACAGTGGTTTCTTACAGTGGTTCCATATAGTGGTTCCATACAGTAGTCTCATACAGTGGTCTCGTACAGGAACTGATAGTGCACATCCACATCCAATCAGTTCTGATCCCCCCAGTTCCTAAGATAGTGCACATCCGATGATATTTTAAAGGGGTGGGGTTGACAAGAATCTACTAATGTAACCCCGGCAGTCCTACCCTCTGCCTAGAAGACATGACAGCAGAGCTGCAGCTGACAAACTGGTATCGTTCAGTGGTCCCATACAGTGGTTCCATACTGTGGTTTCATACAGTGGTATTTCATACAGTGGTCTCATGCAGTGTTTCCCTACAGTGGTCTCATACAGTGGTTCCATAAAGAGGTTCCATACAGTGCTTCCACACAGTGGCTTCACACAGTGATCTCATACAGTGGTTCCATACAGTGGTTCCATACGGGTGGTTCCATACAGTCGTCTCATACAGTGGTTCCATACAGGTCTCATACAGTGGTTCCATACAGTGGTTCCATACGGATGATTCCAAACAGTGGTCTAATACAGTGGTTCCATACAATGGTCTCATACAGTGGTCTCATACAGTGATTTCATACAGACATTCCATACAGTGGTCACATGCAGTGGTTCCAAACAGTGGTCTCATGCAGTGGTTCTATACAGAGATTCCATACAGTGGTCTCATGCAATGGTCACATACAGTGGTTCCATATAGTGGTTCCCTACAGTGGTTCCATTAAAATACATATTTTTTACCCTTGGCTCCCTCGATTTGACTTGTCTCCTCAAATAAAATATTTTTACCTGCCCCCCACCCCCTTATAAAAAATTCCTAGATCTGCCAGTGCTTGCAGAGTGTTTCTTAAAAACATAGGCCTATGTGTATGGGTGCATTCTCAGATTCAAACAAAATAGCGAAAGCGAAACGAGCGCTCAAAAAAGATAGCTCCGTTTACAATATTTTGACAAATGTGCGCAAATTTCGAGATCGGGTATTTTAATTATTTAATGTATTCTTGGAACCCTCACTTTCCTAGGGCTGACTAGCCTACAGTGTATGACTATGTGTGGCTTGAAAAACGTTATACATCACACTGTTCAACCTTTTAAAATTTAATTCAGCTTTTAGTGCTAAAGAACTGAACAGGAAGTAAAATTATTGAAGAACTGAAACTAGAAGTAAAATTATTGAAGAACTGAAACTAGAAGTAAAATTGTTTAATAACTGAAACTAGAAGTAGAAATATAATTATTTAGAAACTGAAACTGAACTAGAAATAAAATTATTGAAGTTGAAATAAATAAAAACTGAAATGATAATTAATTCAAGAAGTAAAATAACACGGGTCATACCACTGACACCACTACTTTCACACTGCCAATATACGAAATAAAATTTGACATTTTATGTTTGAGACAGATGCTAGCGTCGATAGAGGCCGACTTTAATGTTCCAAGACTTCATATAACGTTACTCCTCCGTCTTATATTCCGTGTTGTATCCGAAATTTTTTAGATTGGATCGACCGAGAGCTGCACGTGCTTCCTAGAAGCCGACTGACGCTGGCACTGAACAAGAAGCGGCAAGCTTTCTCAAAAGATCCAATTTTCGTTCAACGATGGGATCATTAACGTTGTGACAATAGAAAGTGTAACGGAGTCAACTTTTTTGATTGATCGATGGTGTGCTCATTGATGTGCGATGTAGAAGACAGTGTGCAATGTGTTTCTTGGACCTACGATCTGGCAGAACACTGGATAGGTATGGGATGTTCATTCTAAACTCTACTGTGATGATTTG
The DNA here is from genome assembly GCA_034695365.1 of Enchytraeus norvegicus. NCBI lineage: Eukaryota > Metazoa > Annelida > Clitellata > Enchytraeida > Enchytraeidae > Enchytraeus > Enchytraeus norvegicus. The sequence continues at coordinate 3,634 of JAQFZF010004221.1, forward strand.
TGTCAAATCTGTACTTGCTTACGAACTTGCGTGAAAACGTTTGCAAGTGTATACGTCGTGTATAGGCATAGGAAATAAATTATATTTCCATCAACAGCATATTCCTGACGTTTCAAATGCAGAATAATAGACGTGCATGCACTGTAGCCTACGTTAAGTAATTCGTAATGACGTCATAGAATGAGGAACGGGGGTCTCGAACTTAAACCTAAATTTAGTTTTTAGCTTTATTTCTGTCACGGCGCGTTCGTGCTCAAATTGGTTGCACATCCATATCATCCATATTCAGATAATATTGTACTGAGAGTGCTTTATTATTAAGAATCCGCATCATTTTTCCATAACCTTAGAAAAAGTAATTTTCAATATGATATCTTCATCGGTATGAAAATCGGCGCAAATCGGCACATGTGCCGTTTAGCGCCGGTTTAACGGCACCTTTCACAGGCACCTTTCACCGGCGTTTAAATGCACATACATGTGTCGTTTAGCGTCGGTTTTGATACCGGAGATAAATGTGCCGTTTAATACCGGACTGAAGTCAGATATATTTAGAATAAACCGAGACACGAATTGACGCAAAACAATGCAATACATACAATTCAATACAAATTTAACAGTACAATAAGAATTTAACCTCCGATTCCTCAGCCAAAGGCGATGTGAGGGTCGTCTCAAGCAGAACTGTTTTTTTCAGTTGGTTAACAACTGCAATCAGTTCTATACCAGCAGAATACAGTTGTCAATGCATAGACCAAGGACAAGGTTTGATACGAATTAGTGCCAGTTCATTAGCGGTTAAGTCTTTTTTAGCCAGGGAAGGAGAATCAAGAATAATGTACGAGTCTGATTACGGTGAAAAAATATGGTAAATCAATTATAATGAGTGCATGAAAATCCTGTTGATAAAAATACTAATTATAAAATCGTCGTATATGTAGGTCACCTTAATAACCTACAATATTGATTTTCTCTCGAATAATAAATAACTACAAATATTATTAGCAGCAAGAAGCAGCAAAAAGGAGTTACATCTGACCATTATAAATAATGACCCAAGCGAAAAGTGTATATACCGTTATTAGTTCTAGAACATGTTCATCATGGGGTCATTTTCACCACATTGAATCACTTGGCTATGAAGGAGCTATAATACATGGGGCTACATTTTCTTTTAAATTACCTTCATACGATCTAACATGTATGTCGTCTGACGTATGAAAATAATATATTCAATTCAATCATTTCGGTCATTTACAGAGTTTTGTGCAAATCATTAAAATATGTTCGACCCACACGGCACAGGAAAACGTCAGAGATCATAAGTAGTATAATTTATTATTAAAACTTTTAGTTAAGAAAATGTGTGTCACTTTCTTCACTTTAAACCCTGATCTATTGTTTATGTATCTCTAGGAATTATTTCAGTAGACCGAAATTTATCGCCTTAATTGATTGTTATGATAATTAATATAGGCACTATTAAATAGGAAAACAGTAACCTTAGCAGTTTAAGTGGGAAAATCGATGAAAGCGTTGCAACGGAATAAAATTAATTATTCATAAAGAGAGTCTCAGTGCTCAGGCGGAGGAAGAAGTTACAATATTAGAAACTGATGGAGATATTGAGAAATGGCACACCATGACCTAGAGACCGGGACCACCGGTCCGGTCGGTACCGGACCGGTGGTCCCGGTCCGGTACCGACCGGACAGGGCAGGACACTTGAAAGAATAATTATAGAAACCAATACAGGACTATTCCGTCCCTTTACGAAAACATTTCGCTTCTTTTACCATCAAGGTCTCAACTTTGTTATAGCAATTTAAACCGGCCAACGTACAATAAGATATTCTAAACCTTCGTGCGCCTGTGTTCAGTGAGTCTAACCATGATTCCATGGTCTAACCTCTAAATATAAGTTTTGAATGATAATCCGACTGGCTATCTGACATGTGTTTGTAATTTAATCTCTCTGTAGTTCTATTAAAGAGATTATAAACCTCCTGCAGTCAATCGAATTTAATTCAATTTGTCCATGACCTCTTTCTGATAGTCCTACTCTTCTGTGGATAGCGATGTTTACATCAAATCATATAGTCTATGTATAAAAAGCCGTAAAGCTAGTTTATCGTATGTTTCGGTATCGAAGGATACTGTCAGAGATGGATCGAACCCGCGACATCCTGCTCATCGAGCAAGCGTGTTGCCAACTACGCTATCTAGCCGTGTCATAATGATTATTATTATATTTAAAAAGAAGAAATGGACACAAAGCACATCTGGCTTATCGAGGACTGCTCTTAAATGAGCGATATAGGAGAAATATAACTAGTGGGCCTTGTGGCTGACAGCAGACAGGTATAAAGATGCAATTGGAGAGGAGCACATTTACTACATATTGTTATGATTTATTACGAACAAGTGGGCAGGCTGCAATAATGATGCGACTTAAACGCATGTGCAATAATTAAATAATTGTGGTACATGCTCTAATTTGCGTGTATATCCTGTTAATCAAATTATCTGTCTGAAAGTTGCACACATACACACACACGCACACAGTCATACAAACACGCACACACGTAATGGTAGAGTGTTCGCCTCAGAAACAAGAGATCCGGAGTCGGATCCAAAATCAATCAACAAAAGAATAACCCAGGTGTCTGGAGATTATCGTGTACCTGCGCTAGCAGAATTCCGCGCTATCAATGGGAAAGGTACGATTAATTAACTTGAAGGGTAAAAAATTAATCAATACAAAATAGCAAAGAAAGAAAGATAAGAAACTAACATGTGCTCATGTCATGTGTGAAAATATACGGAAAAAATGCCTATGAAAGATAACCAATACTTTAACAAATCAATAAATTGATTAATCTGACCTTTTTAAGAGCAGCGGCCAGGATGTAATTGGAGGGTGGATTCAGTAAGGGGGGGGGGGGTGAACTATATAAACTTTTGACTAATATTTCCTGTAAATTCAAACAAGCGATGCATACATTTTCATAGAATCTAGCGTCATGGGCTATCAGAGGTTTGAAGAGGCATGGGATAAACAATTGTTAATTTGAGGAAGTGATGACCTCTTTTTTTAATGAAACTAATAAAGATTTTGCATTATAATTTTATAAACAACAATTTTGGTTGAGGCTCCCTCATTACCCCTTTGAAGTAGAGCCCAGGGGTGCCCCCCCCTCCCCTCTTCCTCTCCTAACCTCACTGATAAGGTCCCTTTTAGGCCAAATTGTATCTTACTGAAGTGTTTGTGGAGGAAATTATACATTTCTAAAGTCAATGAAGTAACGGCTCATGAAAAGACTCCATAAACACATATTTTCTAGATAAACGATGTGGAGGCGCCCCAGTTTTATGACGGATGGGCACTGGAATGAGTGCTCGCTATTGATGAAATAAAATTTTACACTTAGTAAATAGAATGGCGGTACATGGTCAATATGTGTATTTCCTGGATGTGACGCAGTTTAATAATAAGAGACTGTCAGAGCTATTTTGATGGAGACAATATGCCAAACCTCGCTAAGTAGTCCTATCAAAAAAGCTAAATAGGTTAACTTAAGGATCCATGGTCTGTTATCTTACCCTCTTAATGTATTTATTTATTTTTGTCTTGCTTATCTTGTTTGTATGCCCTATGTGTATAGTATCTGTATTTATACAATAAGGATTTAACGTCCGGTCCTTCAATCGATGGCGATGTCAGGGACAGGAATTTATGTATTCAATATTTTGTAGTTATTTGTATATCTTAATGTATTCAAGAATGCATTCTTGATAATATCTTTAAATCTAACCCCCATTTGAATGATTATAAATTATTACTATAGAACATACTGTTCTATTCACTTCTGACATCAGTTACGGAATAGGTCAGTCGCCCTTTACACCATTGATAAAATCCAGGCAACATCATGTCAAATGCTTTCAAATTATTCGGCGACCCCAGCATTTCATACGTCTGTCATTTTCTCAAATAAATCCATGATCTACCCATTTGATTATTCTGCAATAAATACGTCTATGATGCAATGTATATCTATAAATTTGAAAAGCCTTTAGTGTGGCAGAATGCTGACTTGACTAACATTATGCAGCTGCTAAAGCACGTTTAACGCCTGTCTCCGTATAATTTCAATAATTTCATAACCTTGTCTCGGATGCCTCTCTGCCGCATGCTATCTACGTTATTAGTGGACTAAACCACCTCCCTCGGGATCAGATAACTACTCTTCCTTCTTAGTCTTTCTTTCCCGTCTATATTTTGTATTGCATCAGGTTCAGTTTATTAGAGGCAATGTTAAAAAATGTGCACAATTATTATGCAATTCCGCAATTTATTAGTCTGTAAATTAAACATCCGCCTCATGAGTAGCAATTACCAGGAATTTATTGACTAATGATATGATTAATGAGTGATAACATTACTAATCCCTCTCTGTACAATCTTGTAATTCTCATTTCTCACTTCTCAGATGATAGAAACGGAAGCAGTAACAAAATCGACTTCATCATACAGCAAAATTTTCATAGATGCTGCTATAGGCTTGCTACAAAGTTGCAAACTTTTCAATCATAACTTTCAATCTAACAATATCTTTGTGGTACCGGTAGGCTTCTACTAATTAAATGATAATATTATTCACAACACTATGTTGTGATATACAATATAGTGTGGTGAGTGGTGACACCATGTAATTAGGGGCCTAAATTAAAAACCACTGATGTAATTATTATTATGCAGCGGGTTTGTACGCCACATGTAGGCGTAGACCTTATTATATATTATAGGACTTTATTATATTGAATAGTTATAGTCTCACACAACAAACTCTTGCTGGTCATATAAAAATCAGAATCAGACGGCTATATAATTTTATAAGGAGATGATGATCCAGAGGGAGAATCCCCCCCCCCCAGCCTTGCCCAATAAAATATAATTCGACCACTATCGATAAATCTATTTGTTTCGTTAGAGGTTTGCTGGGACCATTCAACATATTATTAAGCCGATTCATACCAGGACACGTCATTGGGACAAAAATAAATCTTTATTTCCCTTAATAGCTATTTCCTCCTCTATTAATAGCAATTTCTACAATGTTATAAACAAGGTTATCAATTATACGATATGGGCATTCTCTGATACACTTATTTCTTGAATTCCAATCCATTGAAACTTATATGCGCAAGGCCATGATAAAATTCCTTCAATGTTTACTTTGATATCGTCATGATACTATCAGGCTACATGCAGTCGCCATACGTCTCTGCGTTCTTCAATTCAATAATTATAGAAAAATAAAAGTAATCTATTACAAATGAGATTCTGAGCTAAAATTACAATGCCGAACAAATTACTGAGATGCTTGTAAAGTGACTTTCTAACCTTTCTATAAAACTGAAGCGTTAAATCTTAAATTCCATTTTATTTTAGTGTGACGTTTTGTAGTGATACCCACCATGCATCAGTGCTACTCCACTAGAGGACTAGGTTTACAAATATAGCCTACTCAAAGGGCTTAATAATAATAATTAGGCTTACCATTTACAATAATTCAATTATTTTCAGTGCACGGATACATATGGAATTATCCATATAAAATTCGTCTCGTTATTTACAATGTATCTAGGCTCATTTCTCTTATTCGATTTGACGAACAATAAAAAAAATGGAATTGTAAATGAAATTTAGTGAAAATAGTAGGTTATGAACCGGAGATAAATAAGAACGCAAACAAGCTCATGTAAATGTTGGAGTTGACAAATTGGCACTATCATGGAAGTAAGATGGAGACACTAATAATTACGAAGAGTGGAAAGAAAATGATGCCGTTCTGTGACTCAGCAATTTAGTCACTTTAGCGTAGTGGTTACAGCGTTCGGACTACGTTCCACAAGTTATAGACCTACGTGCCTGGAGCGATTTAGGTGTTGAGTCCAATTTACTGGCTTCCGGTAGCAAGAGCGTTGATAAATCTGATTTTAAAATGTTTACTTTTAATGGTTATTTGTAATTTAATAACATGCCAAGGCATCTCTATTCTGTACGAAGTTGCACTCAATACTCAAGTACAACAGAAATATGAATAACAAATACTCTCCGTTATAAATACATGTATAATTAATCAACAGCACCGAAATATAGTCTAATTTGAAACCTCTTAGCAGTATAATTTAAGATGACAGCTACTAAGAATTATTTTTACAATAAAAAGCATTAGAAGAATCTGATGAGTTTTCAATTCTATCTTGAAACAATCAATGGACTTGGACTTGTCTCATAGTTATACAAATATAATGAATTGCGCTGTCTAGGTCCTCTTGGACAGGAAACAATATGACACCATAAGAGACTGTCCTAGAAAAAGGTTACATTCCCGATTCGACAGAGCGTAGGCGTAGATTTCTCTAATTGATAAAGGGTTTAAAGAAATACATTTTATTGCATTAAATAACAACTATAAATAAAATCTACCAATTAAAATAAATCTCCTGTTTTTTGGAATGCCATGCCAGTGAATGTGCAGCGGAAGCATACTGCATTGTAACTTTGAGTTTGATGCGCCATGGACAATCGTTTCCACAGGAAGGACATTGATCAATTGACCAATTTCTCAAATATCTTATTAATGCTTATTATTTATTTATTTCACGTTACCGTACAATCAAACATATTCAATAATTCTGTTCAATGACAAAAAGGACACAAAGGTCCGAAGGCGCTAACATGTGCCTTTGGCACGTTCATCATATTATACGGTTGATTTCTGCAAGCCTTTGAGCACCTATCGGTGTTTCATTAGAGGTTTGCAATAAATTATCAAAATGTGATGTTGTCAAATTCTCCTCGTATGCTTGTAAACAGACTACATAACGTATATCAGCTTAAGAATTTATTGATGCAAATGTAGCTTTCCTCTTTGCCCCCCCCCCCCCCTTAGCTAGAACAAGTTAAAACTAAGTTAAAAGACATCCTATGATAAATTGATGATGCTTGTTTAAATAAGACATAATATTATCTTCGCCCCTGAAATCGTCGTCAGATGATGAACCGGGCGTTAAACC
>JAQFZF010004222.1:0-10718 GCA_034695365.1 Enchytraeus norvegicus
CGTCTATCAGCTGCTCACCTCCTTCAGCAAGACAAGCACCGTCTATCAGCTGCTCATCTCCTGCAGCAAGACAAGCATCGTCTATCAGCTGCTCACCTCCTGCAGCAAGACAAGAATCTGTGAGTCCATGGTCATCTCTATCAGAGAGTCCATGCTGATCATTAGCAGCATTTGTTATCAACCTTTCCTCACTTGTTGCCTTCATGCCAGCAGTAGAAAGAGATTCAGTAGCAAAGCCTCTTGTTACTCTCGAATGTGACTTTCTGACTCGTTTCAACTTCTACAATCAAGCACAGTTGAAAAGAATTAAAAGAATTATTAACCTCTATAACCGATCGATCGACATATTTTTCAACCTCTAAGAGTTTATATATATCTGTTTTTAATCAAGTGGATATTAATTTCGTAAGCCAAAAAATATAAAAACATTCAACTGAGAAAAATATGATTTTGGATAATAATGGGCATACTGACTAAATTCCGGGCATCTAACTAATAATCTTTCTGCACAACCGTCATAGTGAAATTATAACATTGAAGCCTCCATTTCACTTTCAGCAGGAACATACATGTACAAGATACCAAAAATTCCGGTTCACATTATTAACTGACAACATGTAAGGGAGGGTGGCTACCCCCCGACCATAAGGAGAAATTTGTTACATTTCCCCTTTACAACAAATCGACCCGTTTTTCTAACCCCCAGGTGGGCAGACTCGCAGATACCCCCTTCCAAAAAATATATACCACCGTTTTCACCCCCTCCTTCCTGTGGGGGGGGGGGGGGGGAAATTCCCCTTCCCCCCCATAAAAAAATCTATGCATTTATGTTTAATAAAGGCTATCTACAGAATATTTCACATTGATGCTTACAAAATAAATTAAGTGCAGAAGGTGGGAGGAACTTCAGGGTGTGAATTACGGGGGTTGGACCCATCCCTCCTAAAGAACTGACCCACTTTTATTTAACATAAAGGCACCGGGATGTCAAATTATTATAATTTTTACTTTCAAATTTTAAGGGAAAGTGTTCCCGACCCCCCTCGTCTAATAAGTACAATGGGAAGGAGGCACTCATTCACCAATGAGAAGGCTAATTTGCCCATTCATCCAGAAGGGTGCATCGGGTGAGGACAGTCTCCCCCCCCAAAAAAAATTGTTTTTAAGGGAAAGGGGTTGATAATCGCCCCAAAAATTAGCCCTTTCTAAAGGATTTTACTCTAGTTTTAACTAATAGACCAGGTATTCTGACTAAAAAATAGGCAAGAAATTTATATACAGTACATGTAAATCTACAAAGCTACTAAAGTTGTATATGAATATTAATTTTCAGAACAAATGGATCACAATTATTTTATTTAGACATCAATTAATTGAAAATGAAAGACCAATGATAAGTGTCAGCATTTAAATATTAGAGAATTTCCAACAACTAGCAAACACAATACTGAGATGCCAATTTTGAAGAGAATATAATAGTAGGCTATAGGAGTAGGATATAAGAGTAATATAGGAGTAGGCTATACAGCACTACTGCGTAGATTATTGTTTATTTACACAGTAGTGCTGTATAGCCAACTCTTCTAAAGCAGGAAGCAACAATTTCAAATCAACTACAGCATATAGCTGGCTAGATATGGCCCTTAAACTTGACAGTAATGTCTTCCACTAACCATACTGATCTAGCATACAACTGCCATTGCAAAGAAATATACCTGCTATTTATTTCCAACCCAGGGCATTATAAAATAAAAAAGTATACAAAATGCCTATAGTAAAAACACAATGAACACAATCAAGACTATAATATATTGCAAAAATTACTTTACTAGTAAAAGAAATTTGGTAGCGTACTATATAGAGATATCTCCTGAAGGCAGACTGTATAGTGGCAGCAGCGGCTTGTTCACGACTCAGCTCTAGGAGACGTGAGCAGAGGTACGAGAGATAAGTTATAACCAGCCTCTCATCCGGTACGGTACCAACCATATCCACCGCTGTCAACATGAACGGTACACCTCCTATCTCCTTCATCTAATAATAATGATACACATTACACACATATATAGAAACAGATACATTAAACACATGCATTATACTACATACACTCTTAAATAAGGATATGCACAAGTCCAGCCTGCCATATGCCACAACCGATGTGGAAAATCCTTATAATTCTGGAATATGAGCGTCAAGTACACAGAAGTCATGCCACAGATCACTAAACCCTTCAGTGCGGCATCTATGTTAGTCGCCTCTTACGATGCGTGAAGTTTTTGGCTAGAATAAATTCTCTAGTTTCCAAAAACTGATCTTCTTTCTTCCTCTTTCAGGTATCCTGCCCTTCCCAGAGTTGATGGTCATGATTTTCCACATCTCTCGCTCTACTGAGGTTTTTATTAGTTATACTTCTTCTACATTACATTAGATTAGATAAGATTAAATTTCTTTATTTCACGGCAAGACAGAATAAGCAATACGCAGTGTACCCACTAAAGAGGCGACAGTGTACACACTGTGTATTGCCATCAATACACAGTGTACACACTGTGTATTGCCATTGAGTATTTATTTTGGCTATTGCACCTCAATGTACCTTAGCCCATGACTCGATGGCATATATCATTTGCAAATTGAACCTTGGTTATCAACCATCTGTAATTCTGTATAATGACGGCATGATAGGGATAATATATATCTCTCGTTGTTATATATTTTGCTCATAGAAAAAACACTCGGTAAACACACCGACAACTGAGGAAGGCAATAGAGTCCCACATCATAAAAAGCTTCTCCAAGATAATGGCATGCAAACTGAACCAAGCCCTCAGTCGCTTGCACCCCTTCAGTAGAGGGTGCTAAGATTAACTGGGGATGAAGAGGTATGGAAACGTTAGATGCCATGGACCTGCAATTAGGCAGTGCACTGAGAGAGAGAGAAAGAGAGACGATTGATTGATTATTTTAGAACACAGAATGGCACGTAAGCATGCCTATAAAATTAAAGATTGATTTATTGACTGATTGAATGACTAATTGATTGACTAATTGATTGATTGATTGATGATTTTAGAACACAGAAGGACACGTAAGCCGGCTGGTAGAACTCAAGATCCACAGCAACCACGGACACCCGGACTACACCTGCCTCTATAGGTTCCGCATCCACGGCTCTCTGGCATACACCAGTGTATAGGGACGTCCCCAACATCTCTGACTCTAGATTCATGTACATTCTCTTGCTCTCTGCAAAGAGCCTGGTGTTTGTTTAGTGTACTGACGTAAAATACTCGACTCACAGATGTCAAGTTTTACTTTAACTCGTGTTTAACTCACATTGAACTCGTTTTTGGTTGATTAAACCGACATCAAGGGTCGCTCTAAGAAAGTGTGTTTTGCCAAATTAACATATTCATCGATGTTAAACATAGTGTTTCTATTGTGTAAGCAATATAAATTTGAGATCACATAAATTTAATATGAACATATATACTGAGAGTAGCACAGCGACCTTAAATCTATCCCAAGCTAAATGCCATTATGATTATGGTCTTGACATCCCTGATGTCGTCAGATGGTAAAAAGTATGTTAAATCCATATTGATTTTGGCAATGTTGAGCGTAATTGGTGTAGGTTAAAGTAGAATTTAATTTTTGCTGGTATAACATGCTTTAGTTGGTCAATCAGCAATGAATCCTATTTTAGTTATAACGCCATAGCCGATGTGCCTCATAGGTTAACTTTGGCTTAACTCTTTAGAAGATTTAGCTGACTTTATAATTTAGGGCCAGACGAAAATTTGTAATTGTATATGTTGAAATGGACAATTCAGTGTTCCGCCATCTTGTTACGCAGCATTAAACATATTACGTTAATTGTTGTTCATACTTTCAGTTAGATAGAATTTAATTCATGAAAGATCTATTTAATCTAACGCTATTTTTTATTTTTCAATTTAAGTATGTAGTTATATTTTGGATAGTGTTGTGCAAGATTGGATCAGTTTGCATTAAATATTATGGAGCTTAGAGGAATATGTTATTTTTAATCTGGTTTTCATAGAAAGTTTATCAATATAAACTTTCAGTTAAAATTGTCACCTTAATTAAAATAACAATTTCTAATTTTAATCGGAAAGGTCAAATCGTGTGTATTAATTTGGCAGTAAAAATATTAATGTTTTTGGGATGTTAACAAATTTACAAAATTGGTCATTCTTATATTTGCAAGTCTGCCTCAAGTTCACGTAACACTATTCAATTAAATATCTCCATTTTTTCTCGGTATGTAGCTTGAGATGTCTTTAGACTTGAATCACCTGATGAAGGCATAATTATGTAATAATTAGATCGATTCGTTTGACTGATTGATTAGTTGGTTTGACTGACTGATTGGTTAGTTAGTTTGATTGATTGATTAGTTAGTTTGACTGATAGATTAGTTAGTTTGACTGACTGATTGATTTGTCAGTCAATGAATTGATTAGCTGATTGATAGTGTAATTCATTCAATAGTCAGTGTTAACTCTAGACTCGTTCATTTGTTGGAGGAGAATTGGACTTTTGGGGGGAATACATGCATTCGTGGGGAGAAAATCTCTACTGACTCTGTCTTATTGATCATGTTCGACTCTTTTTAGGGGGAGGTGGAGTTCCGAGTTAAAGGCGAGGGAATACCCCCCTCCCACAGAATGGCTAGATTAAACACTGTTCTATGGCTAGTTGAGCAGCAATCAGGTGACTAGTTGTGTTTCGGTTTTGCATTGAACAGTACTGCATTAAGATATCGTCTCTTTAGAGGGCAAAGGTGCCATATACAATTTTTTACAAATATCACTTTTTTGCATGACTGCATAGTTTATATGTTAAAGTATATTATAGGTGAATATTTATTTTCTAACTTTTGTGGTTAAAAGAAAATATTATGTTGAAAATTATTATTTTTATTATTCAACATAGGACACCACAATTTCTTTTTGTTCTCCTGCCATATAATGATATTTAAATTTGAGAGCAGAAACACCTTTGCCTTCTAATAGGTCGATATGATGTATGTAGATTGTAGAATATTGCTGACTATTTACTGCTAGTGTTATATCAGTGTAACGAGCATATTGCATAAGCATAATTAAGAAGTTGTCATTCGCCTTTAGAAAAGTCAATGCTGCTTTCTGATTTGTGAAACTCATAGATTTCATAACTATCTCTACTGAAAATTTCTTTATTTCTATCAGTTTTATATTATGATTAATAACAATTAGTTTGAATTGATTAACATTTTCTGACTATCAGAGATATTGAGAAGCTTTCATCATAAAACTTTTTATCTGTGAGAATTGTCAAACTGCAATTTGCTACCATAATAAGCCGTAAAATATTAGCTATTTTGTTTCTTTAGCTTTCTTTTTCCTAGTTGGATTATTTCCACTCATACTAACATGTTCAGTAGTAATCTTTTAACAAGCCATAAGCGGCCTGTAATATCATCTTCGGATGAAGAAATCTTCAGTGTACATACTTATTTTGTGCCATTCTATTTTATACTGCTAATAATATGCGCTGTTATTTTCCTACAAAGGCTTCATTGGTGTCTAGAGCTTAGCTGTATATATTTCTTTGTGCTTTAGTTTAGCATCATTTCTCAGTAGGGGTCAGAATTGAACCCCCATCCTCTCACAAATAAAAGAGGTCTCATAACATTGGACTGCAACATTTTGTGTAATTTGGAATGTAGTGTTTGGCTGTATATATTTATTTGCTTTAGTGTTAGCATTATTTTGCAATCATTGAGCAGATTTGAATCCCTTGCCTCTTGCACTGAAGTCTGATATCTTACCACTAGACCATACCACTGTAGATTTAGCTGTAAATATTTATTTTGCTTTAATTATTACAAAAGTTTTAGTGCACAATATACAAATTTAAGATTGATTGATGGACTGATTGATTATAACATTAATTAATTTCGCTTTGGGTTCAGATTTAACTCATACTCTCCTGCAATTGGCTGCAGGTCGTCCCTGATATCATCTTGAAATGATGAATGGGGCGTTAAATCCATGTTGTTGTACTGTTTGTGCTAACTCGTGCTTAAGTTAAAAGCATTGTTCTATTCTGCTTTTGTCTGCTGCTTATTTTTATCTAACATTTCTGTAATATGTGTAATATTGGACGTTCCTGGTATAGTCGTCAGATGATGAAACGGACATTAAATCTGTGTTGTATTATTTTGTATATATACTATCTGCAGTACAGTGTGCTCAATTTATAAGCAGAAATTGTCCATTTTAATAGGTAAATAAATATTAATTATATCAAGTTCAGTGATATCATCTATCATATATATAAATCAAATAATGTTAGATGATTTAAAAGAAGGTGGAACTAAATTATAATGTCATGAAATGAAGGGCTGGCGATAGAGAGTTATGGAGGAATTGGACTCCCAGGACCTCCCACTTGGCAGAGCAGTAGATAGATAGGTATCAAGTTTATTCCGGTAAAGTTATTGAAATCCTGATTAACATTTCCAAAACAGTTTTTAAGGCAGATTTTATATTCAAAAGGAATCGTCAGTGATGTGTAGAGATGAAAAACCTTTAACCTCTTCATCCACGATGATATCTTGGATATTTTGTTGGTTGGTGTGGGATTTGAACTACAGATGTTTTGAGTTCACAACGTTTAATTGTTGATAATCGGTGTGATAGATTCTTTAGTTTAAAAATGTGATTAAATTTGACCAAAGAATTGCCTTAGAAGAACTTTATATGTATAACTTTGCTAATTTGTATTCGATTTCTTGTAAGCGACTTAAAAGTAATTGTGGAATGTTGAAGATTTTTATTCTAAAGGTTATTTCTTTGATTAGTTAATTATGAACAACAACAAAATGTTTACAATGTTATTTTTCATTCTGAATTTTCGCAAACTGTGTATTATAATATGTTGATAGTTCTAATAAACAAATTACTCGTTAATTTCTATAGTTTTGTATTGAGCACAGAACTCAGTGTTCCAACGTTAGTTATTATGAATTATTATAATTTTTCATCAGTTATTTAAAATAATGGATTAATAATGACAATATCAGTTATTGGCAACATTTAATATAAAGCACTTTTAACTAGGTCTCAAAAGTTTGGACTTTGAGTGATCGATTAGTCACACAAATTAATTATGGTTTAATTAATGATTAATTTTAGCTTTATAATTCAAGGACGACGACTGTGGTGTTAAATTAACAGATAATTAATATAATCTTATTAATTAATTAATTAATCTGATAAATCAAAAGATACTCGTTAATTAATTATATAATTGTATTTTAATTCATTACTGTGTTTTTTCAGCAAAACAATGTAAGTTTGAAGTTTTGCTATTCTGCATTCTCATTTTTTGAATGCAACATGGTGTAGAATTCTTAAAGGAAAATGCTAAGTTACTAAATGTCATTAATTCTATTAATTAACGAATTAGGCTATTCGTGATTAGGCTATTTTTAATCAAAGTAATTTGTGTTATTCCGTTATTGCAGATACATTAATTATTAGAAACTAATTTTAATATCAGAGGTTTTTCGTTAATTAAATTTCTTTTTTCTGCCATTGTTGTAATTCTGTGTGCTTCATTTCTTCGTACCTCGTTATTCCGTTAAATACTCATTTCTAATGAGATCAACGCAAATTTTGACGTCCATATTATTGTCTGTTTGTGGCATCGGGGAAGATTAGAGATCTATCTGAATGTAACTGTGTGTTAACCTAATAATAACTGTGTGTTAACCTAATAATAACTGTGTGCTAAAATAGTGTGTTAACACTTCCGGTATGGTATAACAGTTTACTATACTTGGTAGAACAAATAATTATAATTCAATGATTGATTTTGGCAAGACCAAGAAAAATTGAATACAATAGATTGGCTCCTAATTATGCCAAAATCTATCTGAAATATAAATCTACCATGAAGCTATCATTTCTTGAAAATATGTTATTAATTAAGATACATGTATATTTATAAATTATTATATTTAGCAAAATATAACTTATTTTAGTGTCACCAATCAGATCTTGATTTAGACTAAAATTAGTCTACTGACTAAGAAAATGATTTCACAAGTTTTCTCTTAATATGCATTTACTTCAGCCCCTAGCATTGCTTTCTGGTGAAGAAACTGGCGTTAAAGCTTAGCCTCGTTGCAGTGTACTTATAAAAGTAATGATACCTCTTTTCTCAATTATAGTTATAATTATGAACCTAACACTTATTTGGCTTTCGGTGTGCTATTGCTTTTCTCTGTGCTATTTCATTTTGTCTTTTCATTTCTTATCATCTAAGTATAAATCAGTATTTTAGTGTACTTTAGTTGCGTAGCATTTAATTTAACGCCTAATTTTATAAGAAATGCAGATAGTACAGAAACCGTGGGTCTATATGGGTGATGCTAATTAACTTTTTTTAAAGGTTGGTTATGGTAATTAGTTTATATTAGTCAGAAAATTAATTGCAGGCGATATTTAAGTTATAGTACACTAATTTAGTACTATGTTTAAGTTGCGTATGTGCGTAATTAGGTAGGCCTAGTTGTGCTATATATTTGTAGCCTATGAAAAATTTGGAGTGGGTTCTTATAATTGAACTCACTGACAACTGTGCGTGTTTGTAAGAGGCGACTAAACCAACTATGACAGTGTGAACTCATATAGTCAGTACTTCAATATTACACCTCCTATGATACATTCATCGAGGGCTAAATGAAGGTCAAAAGTCATATGTCATTGCTTCCCAAAGCATCTGCGTTCGTCGGCCTTAAAAAGAAACACACAGTTATCGGCGAGTCCATTGTCGTATGCATGCAGAGGGGGGGGGGGGTGGCTCCCATTGACCGTTTAGAAAATTATTGCAATTTGACCCATTCAAATACCAAATTTGGATCCATGCCCCCTCCCCCTTCCTCGATTAGCCCCGATTCAGTTTGGCTTATCCCTAAAAATAAAATTCATGTAAGAACAAATGCCCTCCCTCCCCCCTTCAGAAATTGCGAGATCCGATCCGCCACTGTGTGCTTGTCTGTTAGTATGATTTAATCTTTGATGGATGTATTAAGAGTATAATTATGCTGAGTGTGTGAGTCAATTAAATTTTATGTCATTTCAGTTTAAATATAATTGGACTACTTGTATCTAAGTAGGCTTATTATCTGCACCTGACATTGAGTGTATGTTTCAGAGATGGAATTACAAAATGAATGTATACATTTATTTTCTGTATTGTACTTTAATTTGATAAGGCGATATATTATGTGTTTTAATTTTTTTTCTTTGACTGATTATCAATGACTATTAATTAAGACAGTAGTATAAGTTCTTACTTGCTCTAATAAACTAATTGTGGTAATGAACTGTGTTTTGTTGTACTTGAAATTGAATGTCAGTTTCTGCATTCAGAGCTCGAATCACAGAAAGGGAGATGGTTTCATCTAAATATGGCCTAGTCATCTTCTAAATTATTTATTTTAACGTTAGTCACATTCACGAGGTTAGTAGGTCACGTAGGTAGCCTGCTAGTAGTAGCTCATTAGACATTTCATCAGGACATTTGCATAATACAATACAATAACTTTAATGGGTTAGAAAGCAACCTGCTGTTTAGACCATGGATATCTAACTTAACTAAACAATGTTACAAGCTTGATATACACAATCTAATTACATACAAAACTCATTTTAACGAAAATAAACGTAAATTAGAAGCAGATAGCGTTTCAGTCTTTCTATAGACAAGCTTTAAACAACAGTATTCTTATATCAATATTCCAAAAACTATTCTGTTTATGGAATATCTACATAGCATCAGATTGAAATATGGCCGGCGCAATTCCATGAAAGGCATTGAGTGATCTCCGACAGTACGGAGTTTACATGTTGAAACTGAGAAGCCTCTACTTTGGAGAGTGACAAAAATCAAACCGATGGCTTACTCGCAAAGTATAGGCATATATATTATATTCATTAATTTAAGTCAATCTAACAATCGTAGATTGTTATAAACATAGATAATCGCAAAATAATATGATAAGCAAAAAGAGTTACAAATTAACAATGCTAGTGTTGTCAATTCATAGTCTCAATATGCTTACAACAATTCTGTCATTTTAATTTTGAGGAACATAATTTATATCTAAATAATTTAGTACAAACGGACCAAATCCCCTTAAGTTTGCGCTGGGCTAAGTTCTGCATAGAGCCCAGTTGCCAATTTGCCACTCAAGGATAAAAATCCTAGGTATTATCATGAATAGCGATGTAAACCTTTTAATTGATAATTTCATCATTATTAGAAAAAGATTGTAGTTAAGTATTGTATTGTATGATTGATGAAATTGTATTGAATTATAATAGAAGTGAGATAAAAAAGCTCAAGTAAAAAATACAGTAATCAGATGCGAGCAAAAAAGAATTTGTTAATGTACTATTTGTAATTTAGGTGAATTTACTTCTCTGGATGGTTAGGTTGTATTCTTATGCAATGCTTAAATGTGTTGTTTCTGGCTGAATCATCAATGGGTATAACTAGTTTCATTGCATTATTTTATTGTATTAATATTGTATTTTTGTATGACACTGGGTAGTTGTGTTCGATCTATGTGAGTGATGAAAACTGGTGACTACAAGTTAGAAATAACTTTCTATACCAGTATAATTAAGTTAAGTTAA
>JAQFZF010004223.1:0-10718 GCA_034695365.1 Enchytraeus norvegicus
GATAACGGCAAAAAGGGAAATCCATGGCAAATAACGTTTCCATATCCTCTGTTTTCATTTCACATCAATATGTCCATATTGATGTGAAATGAAAACAGAGGATATGGAAACGTTATTTGCCATGGATCTGCCATTACGCAGTACAGTGAGAGACATTAATTTATTCTCAATTAGAAAATTTCTGTATAAATATTTATTATTTAAATAAAGTTGCATGCTGTAAAAGCGTGAATTGGGGCCCTATTACATTAATTAATTATAATGATTTATTGTGAACTGTTCCAGTGATGGATCAGGGAAATGTGAAATTAACCGACTGAAAACTGCACATGCTTCGTAAAAGCCGACTAGCACATATACTATAATACTGAGGAAGGCAGCGGGAAACCATCTCGGACGTCAGAATATATATTTCCAAGGAAAAGGTTACATTTTAGGTGTGGTAAAGACATAGCCTTTTTGATGAGATCAACTTAATGATCGATGGAGTGCTCATTAGTGAGCGGGATAGCAGACTGTTTTTCGGAATACGTACCTTGGACCTGCCATTTGGCAGTGCACTATAGATAGATTGTGAATTGATGTGACGTTATGTCACTGATTGCTATTTCTAAATCTTATATATTTATATTTTTATTTATATTTATAATTAATCTGATATCTTCTATCCCTAATCTTACTGAAGCTTAAGATAATTAAGTGACATGACATAGCAGGTCTAAGTTTAGGCCCTAACCTTATTTAAAATGATGTTGTCACAGCAAGGTGAAGACCAGTTTGGACGACTAAAGGGATTTCTACTAAAGAAAGATATACAGGAGATGGTCAAATCATGGGTGTGTTACATTTTCGCAACATCGATGTCTAGCGGCCACAGTCTACCCTATTGCTCATTAGAATTGCTGTGGTATATTTCACAGAGCGGCGCTTTATTATAAACATAGGCTATAGCGGATCTACCTATTGTTGAATAATGGTTTCTGATGTGATTTTCCATTGCTATCCCCTGTACTTGCGATTCTGATGTGATTTTCCTTGGCATTCCCCTGTATTTGGTTTCGTCGTCTCTTACGAAACGCGTGCAGTCGTCGGTTGGATTATTATTAAATTTCCCGGACCCAACACGGGAACATCTGGGATTGGTCTACGGATCTCTTCGACAGTATCTTTAGTAATTATTAAACAAAGATAAAATTATTTCCTTCAGAGACATATTTTCCTCTTTAGTAGCCTAAGTTTAATTGAAATACACTCGTTATCCTCCAGTTATTTGTATTTCATTATTTCTTCTGCATTAATCTTTTCACTGTATAATTCTTCTATATCGCTAATACATCCGTTTGTGGACCCTACCGCACACTTTGGTTCTCTTCGCCTCCACAAATATTTCTTCTCTGCTGAGCATTAAGGACTCGTCCAACACTGTGAAGATAGACAAGAGGAGGATTGGAGATTAGAGTCACCAAAATCCAAATGGCATTCCTCGACTGAATGGCACAATTCGAATGGCACAATTCGAATGGCACAATTCGAATGGCACAACCCAATCCGAATGGCATAAATCCTTCTACTGTATGAAGAATTGTGCCATTGATTGGATTACCTTTCTATTTCAACTGCTCAACAACAAGAAATTGAGTGCCACAGTCGCCCATGAAAAAACGAGCAATATAACGCCTATGCCAATCAAAACAAAAATGTAGATCCATTAAACGGTGCAAAACTAAAATTCAAGAATAGCAGTCATTTATTTCGGCATATAATGTAATTGTTTAACAGCATTAGCAGTCTATACTATTTCGTTCATTACAGGAAGAAGACAAAAGATCTGTAAGAGGAAAAATAGATTTATCACGATACGTTGATCGCTCGCCCTACACAATACAAGAGGTTGGATGGAGTTAACATTATACTGTAGCTATAAGGTAGTATTAGGATCAGTGACACGGAATTTAGCATATTATATTACGTACAATACAATACAATACAATGACTATTTAACGTACGTTTCCTCACCCGATGGCGATGTCTGGGACTATGAACATCAAGAGATTCGGCACCGAGTTAGGTGACAAACGCACGAATTCATACCCTACGAGAAATGGTGCTCCAAATGGCGGGAACTATGGCATAAAGGGAAATAAATGCTTCACTTATACGTCGAGGTTGGATCTGCTGTGACATAAAATCTCTATGCCGCTGTAGACCTACAGAGCGGTTAGTTATCATTTATTTAATGAGCACACTCTCGATCAAGCGAATGAGTTGCTCTCATCGTAAAGAGCTTAGACTACAGTGCACCTCCCCGTAAATGATGACAGAAATATTTAGCAAAAATATTGTGATATGATTTCTACCGGTGGTAATTACGTTGGTCTCATCTTACGAATAATTTTCAATAGTTAAAATAATATGACTAATTGTCTGCATGTTCCATCTACTAGTCTCGTACCAAGTTCCTCGAGTGCATCGAGAACGATGCAATTGCAATTATGTAGAATTTGAATACAAGTTTAAATGTTCATGACAAATCTGTACCGTGCTTTGTGCAGCATATTTCTCTACCAAGAATATTCAGGATGTTCAGAGGCCTAGGTCTGCGTCATTTGATAGTTATCAATGATAGGAACAGGGTAAGAGTCAACCATTCTATTTAGTTCTTTAGAATATTTCATTAATTTGTTGTCTAATTTAATTCTCAGTCGAACTGAATATTTGAAAAGTTAAATAAAAGAACTGCAAGCATAAAGGAATGTACAATGTACATGTAGCCTAGTTTACGATATATGCGAAAATGAAAAATGAGACATAAAGGCTCGAAGGCACTGACATGTGCATTGTGCACTCTATCAATCTAATATCGGGGCCCTACCCCATTCATATTTCAGGACCGTTGCATTTAAGTTTAAGGTTATTTTATTTGAATCTATTGTATAGAATCTAGTGTACCATATGTAACCCATTGTCGTGATGTGTATTTCAGGTGGTTGGTATAATTTCTCGGGTGAATCTTGCCAGATATCGAGGAGAGACACATCGCGGTCACTTCAAGCTGGAGGAATTAGCCGTGGAATTAAGTCCGTAAATATAAATATAAACACCAGTGTGTCCATGACGAATTTTAAGATCAGGAGTTTGTGACAATTATTTTATGAGTAATCTAGCCGTATTTAATGGGATCGTATTACTACGTATAGGCTAATATTTGCTATGTAAATAAATACTTCCCACCAGTTGCTCAGGTATTTTTGCTCAAGATAACTATGATAAACCTTTCTACTGCCATCAAAATAACTGTTGTAGTCATGAATAGACTTTGTTCTTATTTTGTATTGCCAGTTTTATTTTGTTGCAAGTAGTTTATTATGTAACGTGCGATTAATAACTATATTTCACATTTTTATATTTACTTTGCTGTATAAAATATGCAAAATTTGTACTCGTAGATAATATTTTATATACAAGTGCAATGGCCCACATGTGATCAAACTGTCATTTTTCTTATCGCTGATATATTATACTTTCAATCAGTATTGTTTAATTACGGGTGATATAATAAGCTTATTAATAATACAGATCTCTGTGATTCTACGTTCAGGATTTGGTTATATTGACTTTATCAGCAAATTTTAACATTAAAATCCATTTCACAGGAACTTAATGCAATCATTGCAGTAATGACCGTTTTGGCCCCGGCAAACTCTATTACACGAAGACATTTGGGGGCCCCTGTAATATTGCGGACTTTCTAAGATTTGGTGCCTCAGGACGCCTTCTTGCAATTACTTTTTGTCCAATCATTTGGGGGCCCCTAAATCGGAGTCCCTAAGAGCACGCCTATGCCTAAACAAGCCATTTCGTAGAGGCCGCTTAAATTACAAACAATAAAACTGAAAGTCAATCACTCAATGTAATTAAACAACCCATGATAAATGCAGTCAAGATCATAAAGCATAGTCAATTCTACTTCAGACAAGAAATGATTGTAAGTATTCACAGGATATACAATTTGACACACAACTTTGACACATAACTATGGAAACATATTGTACACATAAAGTTTTATTTATATCGTGCATTATGTCAGCTGTAACCACTGCAATGCATACTAGCTCAACGTGAATGCAGTAGGCTACATACATCTGAATTAATTAATTCAGTTGCTAGATGGCACCATCAGCGCCAGGCGG
Organism: Enchytraeus norvegicus; assembly: GCA_034695365.1. Lineage (NCBI taxonomy): Eukaryota > Metazoa > Annelida > Clitellata > Enchytraeida > Enchytraeidae > Enchytraeus > Enchytraeus norvegicus. Next base: position 4,191 of record JAQFZF010004223.1, read on the forward strand.
AGCCTGAACACAGTGGACCTCAGAAAGGCACTACAAGCTCGGCCACGTCATGAAGAACATGAATGAAGGCTGTAAGGGCTACATATCGATATACTAGATACTAGGATTTGATACACAAATTACAATACAATACAATACATTACAAAACGGACATTTTAAAACGCCTCTACATACTATGTATCTCAGAAGCGCTGTGCAGTCGACTAAGTGTTGTATGCCTGTTTAAAAAGATAGGTTTTCATATTTTTCAAAATTCATAGACTGATTTACTCTGGATTCTAAGGTTAGAAAGTAGAGAATTCCAGACTGTTGGACCACATACAGCGAAAGCACGAGAACACAGAGTACCATATGCCCGCGGGATCAGCTAGTCGCAATTGAATGCTGATCTTAGGTGGGATCTAGCAGCAATTGAGGATTACAACAGAAGCTAACAAAACAACAAAGTAGCCTATATTAAAGGGCTTATAAGCGCATAGTCCTATTAACACACTAGCACAAAAAACATGTCACCTACAAATATACACGTAAAACTATTGTTCAATTGGAGGCAACACTAAAGCCGCTGTTCACGGGGGGGGGGGAGCGGTTGGCGTAATGGTAAAGTGTTTGCCTCTAGGAGCAGTGATCCGGGTTCGAAAGTCTGGACAATCAACAACGAAAAGACCCCAGGGTGTCTGAAGGTTCACCGTGTGCATGCGCTAGCAACTTTGCCGCTCTATCAAAGGCAAAAGTACGATTCGTAATGTAGTGGAAAACATAGGATAAAACACAAAAACAGCTACCAAGAACGGAACTAGCATATCGTTTGTGAAAATTCACGCATTAAAGAAAATTTCATTTTCACCAAATAAGACAGCCTAGTTCGATCTTTCCTCTAATCAATAAATCCAAAATTAACATTGAATCTTTACTTCATTATCAGCAATGTCACAGACTAAATTTGAGCTGCAAATAATAGATCCCTAAGTAACTTGTAAAGTTAAGTATACAGTTATCTCCGTGGCTCATTCGGTTAAGTGCGTCGGCCAGTTTGTGTCGACTGTTGTACATAAGGTCCGGGTTTCGATTCCCGGTCGAGTCAAGTAGAGAGTAAAATCTCGAATGTACAACGGGCCACCCAAGCCCACCATCCCTTCGTGGGTCGGATAATTGGTAGCAATTAGTACGTAGTGGGTGACTACTTCGGAAGATTGCGAAGGTTACCACAGGTCTGGCGTATATGATCAGATTATCAAATCGGACTATATAGAGTGGGGGTGGCGACCTAACCGTCAGATTAATGACTATGTCACTTGTGTGCTGCAATCGCTCAGGATCGGGATCAGCTCCGCGCCTACGTTCGGTGACGAATATGGCACACAACATTTACCTTTTATACAGTAATACACATGCCCAAACACACCACAGAATCAAACATACGTACATAATAGTCAAATCACTAATCAAATGCAGATGAATACAACTTACACACAAGCAAGCTGATTAAATCATGCAGTTCAGAATAACAACCAGCATGTTAACACATAAAATAATATCTTGTCAACAATATTACAAAATTATGATCAAGTATTGGATACATAATTATCATGTCGTACATGACTACGACACTCTACTTCTTGTTGCACACGAAAACAAAATAATTCCCTAGCGAAATCGCAATAACTTGATCAAAACTCAAGATTTTGTAAAAATATTTTCAAGACATCTAGAGGAGGTTTTTTGGCATCTAACCTTGAATTTGAACGGAAAATATTTATAAATAAAAAAGTTACAGCGTTTCTATGAAAAAAACAAAAAAAACAAGTCAAAATAGCTTATTTAAATAGCGATGGCACAAGAATGGATCGAGCAGCATAGTCCGGAGTTCGTCAAGAAGGATGAGTGGCCGCCAAACTCATGTGACCTCAACCCTCTCGACTAGAACGTCTGTGGCGATGTACATGTTAAATGCCTGAGCTGTTACTGTACAATGTGTTCATTACTAAAAGGCTAAGAGCAATCCATCAGGAGTGGAAAGCAAGAAAAACACGAAAACAACGTGCCTGCTGGCGAAACAATATGTCAAACGTGTGTGGTTGTCAAATGTAAAGCAATATACGAAAAAATGCTTATTTTTAAACCAACCAACAAAGCTGAAAATCAAGACTGTGCTAGAGGCAATCTGGAAAGATTTGCTACAAGAGTCTATCGACCTGGCTGTACCAACATTCCAGAAAAGATTACAAGCGTGCATTCGAACAAGTGGCGGTCACTGTGAACACCAACTTAAATAGCATTGGCACCAGCAACAAACGGCCCTCTTCAAAGCCACAATTCAATAAAGAAAGAATGAGTGCGTATTTAATAGGCTTGTTAATTTTTTTTTGCTTGTTTCATAGAAACTCTGTAACTTTTTTATTTATCAATATTTTTCGACCAAATTTGGTGGTTAGATGTCAAAAAACCTCTACATATCCTGAAAATATTTTTTACAAAATCTTGAGTTTTGATCAAGTTATTGAGATTTCGCTAGAGGATTATTTTGTTTTGCCTCACCCTGTACAGTGTACATATGATACACACTCGCACATATACACAATATAACATTGGTTTATAATGCACAAACACAATGCAAAATATATATCTAAAACAGACAGAATATGTATATGTCTATATACAGAACCAGTCACATTCCTAAACACAGGCACAAGCATAAACATAGACCCTCATTCAAAGTAAGTATTAGAATAAAGGACACAAAAATTAAAGTTAAGTAATTCACCAGTCCATCGATGCAAATTTAAATTCCGATTCACCGTCCAATGACAAATCAGAGGTCAGAATTAATTCAAGTGTTGAAAACCTTCAAGCACACAGACAGCTGCACAAGCATAACAAACCCTACATAACGTTCAGCTCTGCCTAATAGCACGTCTAAGACAAAATTCTTGCACAATGTATTCCATCTCGCTCATTAAAGAATACATTATCGATCAATCAAACGAGTTGATCTTATCACCAGGCATTACCTCTAATACACCTAAAATTATGCCTTTTTTAAGGAAATCATGACTTCTGAGTTGGTTTCCTATTGCCTTCCTCAGTGACTGCGTTAATCAGCTTCTAGGAAATATGTGTAGCTGTCGATTGGTCTATTCTAAGGTTTTTTGTATCAGACACTTACATATACAGATATACACCCTGTAATACATTCTCTCTCTCTCTCTCTGTCTCTCACACACACACAAGGACCATACACGCACACTGGTATATTCAGATATAGAGAGATAACAGTAGTCGAAGAAATAATACTGTCTGGATACATTAGCAAAAATTGAGACAATAACACACTTGCTAGATAGGAATTATAGAAACATGCAAACCAATCTACAAAATACAAGCAATTTACTCGCAATAAAGTATTAAAACCTAATATACTAATAACTATACCTAATAATGTTTAAATATCTAACAATCCTCTGAACTTAATAAATAAAACTGATCAATTAAAGAGATACAGAAAGACAAATACTCACGCTTGGATTGAAATAAAAGTATCATAAACTTATCTAAAAGGCTAAAGCTAAGCCGAAGTTAACGGCAGTTTCATCTCTTGACAGAGATATCAGTGACAGGCGAGCCTCGGATTCGACCCCGCACATACTGATCCCAAGTCGGAAACCTGACCGATGTAGCTACTGGCTCCTGCCATCTATCTATCTAAACACGTAAAGTCATGCATGAAGTTAAAAACTTTCTTAAAATACATCCTATATAATAATTCCCTTATCCCGTTACGTATTACGTTTCTGGGACAATTTCTGACTGAGACAATGCGACCCGTAGCCTATTGTAGGCCTGCAGGCGTGGCTTATATTGAAGCCGTCTGAGTATAGTGGGCCGTGCAAATTGTTGCTGGTTCTTGGTCATTTACTGTGTGGGCTATTGTCTGATGTGAAATGTGCTACTTGTTGGCTAATTGTTGTCTGTCTGCTGGTTCTGGGTCACTTACTGTGTGAGCTATAGTCTGATGTGCAATGTTCTGTGGAGAGCCTTTTTAAGGCTTTTACTACGAGTAATTATATATTTTAAAATCAACAATGCTCCAAATAAATGGTTAAAAATTTGAAGCATTAGTTGAACCTAACACTCTGACAGGACTACATTGAAATAAATTAAAAGATATTGAATACAGAAACCGTGAAATACAACCAATTAAAATTATAATAGGAAAATAATAACAAAAATAATTATCCATAGACTACCACAGTTTGAGCTAATCTATAAATAATGCTGATTAGTTTCATAAAATGTAATTAGTGTACGCATTGATATTAATATATTGCTGACTGTATAATATGATAAATTATCTTATAACTTTTTATTGTTATAATTATTCAATTATTATTACTTTTTATAAAAAATATAACTTTTAAAATTATATCTTATCCATTCCATATTACAGCATTTTAAACTAAACGTACATAGTCGCTGTTCATTCTGAGATTTCACGCCATTTGTAAAGAAGACAAAACAAATTATCGAAAGGCAGAACAATAATAAATCAATAATAATTACATATTGCTCAATTTTCAGAGCAGATATTTTCCAAACACTTACTGATAGAAACAGGTTTACAAATTAAGGCCACTAAAACAATTAGATAACTAGCAAACCAGGCAACAAGATACTATTCTAGAAACATTTCATTTTGTTTTCATTAAGCTGTATAAAACAATAAAGCAATACAAATTCAATGATTCTTTCACAGAATTATGCAAGATAATATGTCGTAAGCGTAGAAAGAGATGCCAGGTAGAAATTGTCGTACACAAGATAACCAATTTAAAAAATGACGCAAATTAAAGAAACCCCGGATTAAAAGTTTACTTAACTGCCTAAAGTACCATTAGCAGCTGCACGAGCTTAAATACCTATGAGAAAAGGTTAAAGAAAGCTAACTGCTTCATCATAAGACCCATATGAATGAGTAAATAGCGATACAAAAGAAACCACGATCATATATAACACGATGTAAATAATTTCATTATTGTAAATAATGCAGTATGGTAAGCATGATAAAAATTACATATTCCATAGACAAAGTTTTGCTCTTAAGCAAAGTATGACAGTATTGTGATCAATATAAATTGGTAACATTGCTGTGACTTTGATTTATTTAGCTTATAAAGAGTTAAGCTTGCAATTGAGGCCTACTAGCTCAATTACTAGGTTCACAATTCGAATTCCAGGGCTCACCTATCACTGATGCAGCCATTAGGCCGCAGAACTAACATTAAATTCAGCTTTAATTTTGACCGACTATAAAATTTGAATATATTTGTCTTTTATATATTTGTACATTTTTATTGATTCAAGACTTTTTTGTTTATAAACTTATTATAAAAGACTTCAAAACGCAATAAGCAACGAAGGTCAGCATCCCAACAGGATTTAGGCAACAGTTTTTTTCATTGTCTGACAATATTAGGGATGTGTTGAAGTCTAACAATCTTGTAATGTTAGACTTCAACTACATAAAATTTTTACTTTGGAGTGGAAGTATATAAACAGTTGGCGTCCATTACAAAATTTGTCCAAACAAACTTATATCATATGGCATTTAATTACAACTTCTGCATAGAAAATGCAAAAATCTAAAAAGAAAAGTATGCTTTACGTTTTGTGCGAAATTGTACAAAAATACAAATCTAATAAAATAATCTACATAACATTTGTGTACAAGATACAAGTGATCTACAATGTCTATCATGTATGTTGAGCTGCAGAGTTTTTTAGCGCCAGCTTGTGTCTGACCCATTGAGCCACAGTCTCAATGCTGCTGTTATAGTGCTTCTGAATAAATAGATGTCCCTGTAATAGTAACAAGTAAAACTGAATATTGGTTTATACAAAGTGAAACATTTTGCTATTGTTAGTAATTTAGGGTTAATACAGACTAATAAATACTATTTAAATACATTAAAACATGCTTTTAATTTCGGCGACAAATTTAATATAATCCAATAGTAACTATAAAAAACTAAACTATCCACTAAAAACTAAAATATAGTTATTTCGCTGCATCCAAAACAAAATTGAAAACACTGTGAAATATGACATAACATTTAATTAGAATTATAGGACAGAGCATTATAATAGGACACATACATTTTATAGGATTAAAGCTATAAATAAAATAAAACCACACCAATCAGTGACATTATTTATATTAAATATGCAGTTACTAATTTGAAAAATTTAGCCAATGATGCTACTGCATAATATGGAGTACAGACTATATCATCTGCATGATCTATGTTTCTCCTACATTGCCATCTTATTATGAAATAAAACGTAACTGTGTAACAGTTTAGTGAAGAAACGAGACGAGAGATAATTACCATAAGAGCTTCAGGTCGAGGCCGTCGCATAGGCTCTTTCTGCATACTGTAAGCATCAAACATTATAATTACTATCATTATTATAATACTTTTTTTTTTTTTTACCCTGGGTGTAAACAGCCCGGTGGGTTTTATAAAAGCG
>JAQFZF010004224.1:0-10716 GCA_034695365.1 Enchytraeus norvegicus
TCAGTATATAAAAAGTAACCTTTAAAGATGTAGATCTACATCTTTAAAGGTTACTTTTTATATACTTTGTAGAGGTTACTTTTGCTGGTTACTTTGGAACGGAAGATTGGTTACCGATAAGTAGGAAGTCCTGAGAGATGATAACGTTAAGTGACCATTCAGTTACAGTAATTCTTGTTACATAATAATTATGTTACTAATATGAAGCATTAAAAGGGTATCCAGGGTATTTGAGGATATTTATATATATATACATGTACAGATGCAATAATATAATATCAACAATTGTACATGCCATTGTATAGTATAATTATTTTATACATTGACAAGTAATAATATAGTATTTAGTAAGAGTATTATAATTATGTCTTTGTGATAACAAATTTGCTGATATAAGCTGGTGGATTATGGTAGGCATGGAATAAATATAGATTCACATGGTATGGTTTTGAGTAATTCTGATAGCATAATTTGACGTCGTCACAGACATGCAATCTGTATTATTAGCTTGGTACATAGTTGCAAACTTTTAAGTGTAGGCTAGTCTTTAAATCTGTCTACTCTATAGAGGTGGAGGTGGTATGTCATATTAGTTACCAAACGTCGGCGCGGAGTTGATACCGATTCTGAGCTATTGCAGCACATAGGTCACAAAGTCATTAATATGGCGGTGAGATCGCCGGCTCAGCTTTTTACGTTCCAATTTGATTATTGGATGACATGCACTAGACCTGTGGTTTACTCATGAAAGAATTTTTCTATATTTTAGCTTATTCTAGATCTCTTCAACTCTAGTCTAACACAGGCAGTTAAATCTTATCATGTCCTGATGCCAGAGAATTATAACAATAATTATAAAGATTTTACATTCTTTTATTGATTCCAGAATGATATCAGATAAACCGTTTTTGTAGGGCACTGTCACACTGTGGGCCTTTTAAAAATGTGCAGCTTTTGTTTTTACTTTTATTCAAACTACCGGTAGGCCTAATTCTGAAGTAGGCCTATTATTGATATAATTATTGTGCTTAAAATTATGTTGCAGAAAATATTAAAATATATCATTTATATCTCCTTTATTCAGTACCAGTACCAGTTTCAGTATCAGTATCCAGTACAATATTAATCACCCTTCACTGATGTAGCCGTTAATCCGCGAAACGGACTTTAAATTTGGCTGAAATGGGTTTTTACAGCTTTTTTATTATGAAATTCATTACCAAATGGCAGGTCCAAGGCAGAAAATTCCTTCACTGCCACCTTTGTCGCTTATACAGTCAAATCAAAAAGTGCATTGATTTTATCACATTTTTTTTACAAGGTATCGCTTTACAAGAAAGGAAAAATTGGCTGCCGAGATAGTTCTTTGTTTGCGTCTTGGTCTGTTGTTGTTATTATCTACTAGATAGCCTATTATCGTAGGCTGGCCTATGATGCCTCTATTTCACTGTTTTTTATATTAATGTGTAGGGCTTTAATGGATTTGAGGAGCTGAAGAAATATATTAAACAAGGGGTCGATTTGTCAAGAGAAATTCATACAGTATTAAATGAAAGGTTTGTATATTCTGACTTTGTTTCTATTGCATCATTAAATTTTGAACTACTCTTACTTCCATTGTGTCTTTCACAAGCAAACAATAATCATTTTGCACTGCGGATGTGCGTGCTCATTCAAATGTGCATCATAACATTTAATGCATTATAGTTTAGAATTTGCTTGCATGTTTTGTGGGCTATTAAATAGCAATGAATGTGAATTCAAAGTCCGTTTCAATATCTGATGATGACAACACTGTTGCAGGGACATCTGACGATGTTTCTAGCAACATAATCATAAGACCATTGCAATATGATTTACATGTATTGTATATAGTGCTATGTCTTGTCAAATCTGATTTGATCTATGGCACTGGGATTAAGGACATTAGAATTCATGTATATTCTACTCAAGGTACATCCACTTTAAAGTTATGTTTTTGTGTGCACAGGGCAACGCTCGAAGCCGAATATGCCAAAGCTCTCAGTAAGCTTGGTAACAAGCTAACTAAAATTACCTCCTCAAATATTGGGTAAGTCTTGCTTGTTCTTTTTCCTCTTTTAATCTAGATGGTATTAAACATATTTTACTAGTATTGTTTCCAGATCATGAAACTTTTATCGTCATGATTATTATAATAGACCACTAATATTGATGTCTCAAGTTGATACTTAATTATTTACCAAGTTCATAAGTAATTAACTTTCTGTTGATCTATTCTGTAATGTCCCGGTTCCTTCATATGAATGAATTTGTGTGGAGATTGTATGTTAATACGTTAAGCACTTATTCGACTTTAGTCTTAATTGATTGATTGATTAATCAAGTCATTTTGTAAAAATAGTGTTTATTTAAGTTAGACATTTCAAATTTCTAAACAAGTAGATTGCTTTCTAACCCATTCACGTTATAGTATCATATTGTTACATGTGAGCTGTGTCCGATTAATTTATTATTGATTGATTGATTATTTCATTGGTGGATATTGTTATATTTAAATGATCAATTTATGAGGTGTCTCTGAATCTTTTTCTTCGCAGCTCTCTTGCGGAAGCGTGGGGTTTTGCTGGAGCAGAAATGGAGACAGAAGCTGAACTACACAAGTAGGCTAATTATTGTAATTATAAAATTAAAATAAAGGTTTCACGTCTGTTTCCTCGTCCAAGAATGATGTCAGGGACGTCAGCCCTGAATTATACTAACTCTCTTAGATCGGCTTGTGTTTGCATGTGCCAAAATATTATTTTAGTGTTTGTATCGTTGCTTGAATTCACCATCAGCCGCAGGTCCAACAGACTTGGATCATGGAATCGTCGCATGGCATGCTGTAATGGGGACTGGAGTTTATCTCAATTTCGTTATAAGCTGATACATAGTGTGTGTGTTTTTTTGTAAGAGAAGTCATCAATCAATTACCAATAATGCCAGTTGTGAATTTTATTTGTCTCTAATGTCGTCGTCCGATGATGAATTGGACGCTAAGTTTGGTTAAATTTTGCATTCATATCAATACAGTCTTAACTTTGTAATAGGCTAAAATCACATCAGTATTATGAACATACATTGATCAATTGGCATTTTAATTATGCTGATTCTCTCATATAATTTATATACCAGTTTTACTGTCTATATGTTTCTTCAACTCGGTAAAGTGTGAATCACTTGCTCCATTCACACTTTACTCCGGTTGATATTCGGTAATACGCTTGCCTTAAGCAATAGGTTGATGATTTGGCTCCCAGCCTGTTTGTATGTACATCAAGTTTTTGTGTTTAGCATACATTAACCCTCGCTTAACTGCGCTCTTCAGTCGCATACTGGACAGATTTGGTGGATTCGCATACCAACAGTAATAATTGCTACATTGTAAAACAAGAAGCTCTTGAAGTTTTTTAACTAATATGTGTGAGTAAAGAATATATTTTGTTTGAAAATTGCAGACAATTTGCTCAGGGCCTTCATGATGATATATGTAAAGTTATAAAGAATTTCATGGAGAGCCAAGCTAAGAATCGAAAACCGGTATATTATATTTAAACTTTTTTCAGACTTTAACCTGTCATAGTGATCTAGTCATAGTACCTACCATAATCATGGTACCTACCAAAAAAGTGTTTGGATTTTCTGATGTCATTGTCTGGTGATGAAACAATCATTAAACTCATTTTTATTTGTATCAATTGGCAGGATTAACTTGCAGAATTATTGTTATTAATATATCATGTTGTCGTGTTCCGGCCGGGTCCATCTCTGACAGTATCACTGGATACAGAAGCGGACGTTAAACTTAACTTTACAGCTATTACGATGGCTAATCCAGTGGCGCATTGGTATAGCGTCCCGCTGGGTTCCATAGGTGCTCTGCTCAAATCACAAGGCGCATTCATCACTGATGTAGAACGAAACTGACGCTAATTTAGGCTGTAGTATTTTCAATAACTAGTATGATTAAATAATTGAATGTATTTTTACTTCACTTTTTTTAGTTGTAATTAGATAAATTTCTGAGATACTATTCTGTTGAAATTATCTGTTGCAATTGAGAAATTATCTGTTGTAATTTACTGTAATTATTGTTAGGCCCACCGAAACTGCATGTGTTAAGTAGAAATCGAATAACACAGATACTGACCTGAAATCGTCTCAGAATCTAGCTTATCAATGCATAAAGGTACATTTCAGGAGTGATGAATGTAAAGCCTATGTGATGAACCAGTTGGCCGATGGAGTACTCGTTAATAAGCGTGCTAGAAGACTATTTGCAAGAATGTATTCCATGGACCATTGGATCTGCTATTTGATAGTACATTGGTGAGAGATATTAAATATGTACAATGTACATTCTGTTATGTGGACGATTTACTTAATTACGACTGGTTACAGATTGAGGCTGCAGTAGACAAATCCGTCAAGAATTTATTGGAACGACGAAATGAAGAAAACAAGGTTGGCCCTGTTAATATTTTTCTGCATCATTTCTGTCTTTCTGTTAACTTGGATATAATGTAGCTGGATTGTTAACCCAGAAAATAGTAGTTTATATCTTCTAATAACTTAATAACCAAAATATGTTATCTAGTAATATAGCATCCTTTTTATATTGAGCTTATTTTTCTTTTGCTCTTTTCTATGTTATCTGAGGGAAGCTTTTTGAATCTTGCCAAACAAACTGTAAGGTTTAACGTCGATTTCACTCCATGAATGCTCATCGGCGATATGCAATGCATGCCAGGGATTGTTGGACGTCACAGCTCTTGCTTCACATTCAGGACCCTTAACCAATGTGAAATTGATAATTTGTGATTTAATTATTTGCTCAGTCAGACTGAGGAGGTCTAGTACAAGCAACCTCGATACATCAGTCTACCGATGTGGTAGACTGAGTGCTTCCACATCGGTTGTGGCACTTTGCTCCATGGCTACGTGACCCTCCAAATGTTGTCCATTCTTTTTTTATTTTTTCTTCTTTTTATTGATTTTGGATATGCGCCTTTGGACATTTCTTTTACTGTTTATCGGTTTGGCATTGGTTCTCATAGTGCTCGATGATGTCATGATGACGGTAGCACTCTAATTGCATTGTTATTGTCGAGTCAATGTTTAGTTAACATTGCTCTTGTTCTATTGAGTTGCTAATTTTGTTGTTGAAGCTCAAGAAAGCATCTCACACGTGTGCTAGAGAGTTTGATCGGACAACAGAACTAGTTAGTCAAAGTACCAAGGAAGGCAAGGCGAAAGATAAAGAAATAGCCAAGGTAATTGTTTGTAATTTCATTGTGAAAGTTTTTATTCTAGCTCTTTATATAATATTGCTGAACCGAAAGCACCCGGTTGAGTGCCGTACTCGGACACTCAACCTCAACCGGGTTCCATTGGTACACGGTTCGATTCCCAGGGCTGACCCGTTACTGTGGCCATTAGCACACAAAGCTGACGTCAAATTCGGCTTTAGCCTTCTTAATATTTATTATATTTATATTCCATGAGGTATCTTTATCAAGAAATTAATTTCTGTTTGGATTTGACTTTTGTATGCAGTGTTGTGTACAATCTATTTTCTACATAATAGTTTATATAAGTTCAGATCAATGATGAGATGCCATTTATTGATCAATGGTGTGCTCATTAACGGATGAGGCGGGCAGGATTGTAGGCATCTATTTATAAATTCAGATCATTTGCAGAATGCTGGACACGTTATTCTGTGTTCTTGAAGTCGTATTAACACTATTGGTCTAAGTTTAAATATTTAATTTTGTGTTGTTTATTGTTTTAGTTGGACAAGAAGCAGAAGCAACTTGAAGAGACGTTTAGAAAGGGGGACAGAGAATATTATGATTGCTGTAAGAAAGCTGAAGTGGCGAGAGAAGAGTGGGAATCTCAATTAACAAAGGTATGTCATCACTAGACGGTCCCTGTTGAATAGCTTAGTCGGCGACACTCGTATTCGATAAGCAGGAGGTCGCAGGTTTTGAGTCGTATCCGGGTCCGTCTCTGACAGTACCTTTCGATACGGAACTGGATGTTAAACTTAGCTTTATAACCCTTTACTATAGATTCAATCAATTATGTAGTGGTGAAATATGGGCTCATCCATCACTGATGGACCCATTGGCCTTTAACATCATTAATGCTGAGAAATGATTCAGTATTGCTTCTCGACCTCGCCCCCCCCCAACACTAGATTAATACTGACATCTTACACCATCACAAAACAGATAATAAAAAACATACGAAGCCGACGAAGCGTAGTTAATCTTTTTAGTACGTAGTTTAAATCATACTTTTTCTTAAACCGTTTTCTGCGGACCCTAGTCACTTGATAACGGCGACGAGTTTATGCACAAAATTTTAGGCTCAGTGAGTAAAAAAATCTTAGTGTGTATTTTGTGTTTTTGGTATTTGGAAACTGTATCATCAGCTTGTAAATTGACCGCTGCATTATCTTTAAGGAGCGCTCATATATATCAATATAACAGTTATTTATGCTGCTATTTGTATTATTATAAAATAGCATGATATTAAAAATACTTAATGCAGATATTTAAATGCAGATATTAAAGAGAAAATATGGATGAGCAATTTGATATGAGTTACAAGTTTATGGGAGTGCATGACATCAATTGATCGATTGATCGATTGATTGATTCAATGTTTTGCGACAGGCATGCAGTCAGTTACAGCAGATGGAGGAAGAGCGTATAGCACAGCTGCAGGATTCTCTCAGTCGATATAACTCACATCAATCTGTCCTCGGACCCAAGCTTACACAGGTGAATGATATATTATTCCTAAATCACGATCATTAATAAAGGATCTATTCGCAATTTAGCACGCCTCAGTATTTGCATGCTGGTGTGTACACTCTTTATACCTAGCCGAGCGATGCTCAAAGATAGGACTGTTGTGATATTTTGTAGTTTGTACACGCTTGCGGGCCAAGCACACGAGTCAATCAATTACTAATTAGTGAGTAAATGCCGACACATTTATTATAACCCTAACAATTTAACTCGTCTAGTTAGTATGCCTTATGAGCTGACACCATTAGCTCGTCGTGAGCCGATGATGTGTGTCAGTACTTTAGATTGACAATTCTTCTGCAAATTACTTTATATTTCGCAAATAATACTTAATTAAGAGATTAGGTGAGCTCCTAACACCATAATACAGTTGGTTTTTGTAACATTAGTTTTTGATTGATGATTGACTGACTGATTTATTGATTGATTGACTATAGATCGGTGAGAGAGTGAGAGAAGCAGTACTCACTACTCAGCATAGAGTGTGCTGCAGACAGTCACAGATTGATTGATTGATTGATTGATTGATAGATCAGTGAGAGAGTGAGAGAAGCAGTGCTAAGCATAGATTGTGCCGCAGACATTCACAGAGTTGTAACACAGAAACAAACCGGTCCAAACCAGCCAGAGCAGATCCTACCAGAATTCTATGTAAGTGAATCTTAATGTTGATCAAAAAATACTTTTCCTACACTTTCACTTTGTATTTCTTTTTGTATAAATTACATGACTTGTTTTTAACCTACTTGACCTGAATGTTGTTACTTATATTTTAGTAAGCTAAGTAGTTTGTAATATAATAGTGGCAGGGCCAGACCGTTCAAGCAACGAGGTCGTTGCCAGGTCATTAAAAATTTAAGGCTGGTCGTAAAAAAGTGCAATATTTAGTATTATATAACAATATAATAATCAGGCAGGTCTGATCGGCAGGTCAGAGGCTTTTTACCAGGACTTTTTACCTGGTGTGGTGCCGCCACTGAACAAGAGATGAGATTTATTTGTCTCCAAGGACTTATTGATAATGTGATCATTATTGAGTTAAAATTCTATTATATGGCTGGCATCTGCACCCTTTTCTAGACAGATCATTTGATAGATAGATTTTTGAAGCACTCTAAGTAGGCTGGTTGACAGATTGATTGTCAGACAGCTTGTACACGTGCTAGATAAACTAGTCTTACGTTCTCAGTTTTATGTGTCTCACTATTATGTGTGGATCACATGTGAAAGTTGGCTAAACAAGCATTATAATGGCTACATGTATTTGTGATAGCATTTTCAATATGCTTAGTATTTGTGTTCTTCAAATAATTCTTGATGTCATTCAATAGTAGAGATTGATGGGGGTAAATTTAAGTCTGTCGAGATAGGACTGCCAGGGTTAGTAGTCTGGGGTTGCTATGGACCTTTCACAATCGAAATGGTTTTAGTTTATGGTGTCCCTGAAAGCACAATCTATTCAATCAATCAATATGAGTTTAACGTCCATTTCATCATCTGACGACGATATCAGTTGAGGTGAGGGTTGTCAAATTCTCACTGTGAATCGTATTTAAGTATAAAACCTATGCATAGCCGAAATTCATCCATGTTTAGAAAATAAAATTAAATAGATACAAAAATACAGGTTTTTGAAGCACTCTAAGTAGGCTGGGTGATTGACTGTTAGTCAGACAGCTTGTACATGTGCTAGATCAAACTATTCATACATTCTCTGTTATATGAACACTATTGTGTGTTCAACACTGTTCATGTATGAATGTTGGATGAACATTAAATTTAGTTTATAATTAATATTATAAACACTTTAAACAGTGACATTAAATTAATGTAACTTATTTGAAAATTATTTATTTTAAATATAAGGGATCAAATTAAAGGTGTTAATAATTTTTGTAGCATTCATTTTGTAGCGCTCATTTTTGTAGCATTCATTTATTGTAACTTTACAGCTAGATGGTTAGTAAAGTTGACACTAAATTGAAGTATATCTGTACTCTGATTGTTACTCTGATTGTACTATGGGTTAATTGAAGGAAGCAATAGAGGGAAGAATGGAAGAGAAGTTAAAAGAAGACAAGTCAAAGTTCATGTAAATTGAGACGTCTTCATCCAACATTCAAGAATATGAATGTTTGATGAAAATTTAATAATAAAGGGATCATATGTGGATATGAGGAAGATATTGAGGAAGGCAATGGAAAACCACCTCAGAACCCTATATTTTCCTTGAACAGGCATAATTTTAGGTGTGGAAATGGCATAGCCTTTGTGATGAGACGGACTTATTGGGTTGGTCGATGGTGTGCTCATTAAAGAGCAAGATAGTTGATTATGTGTGTATGAGTTTTTGCCTTGAACCTGCCACGTGGCTGAGCACTGAATTGATAGATGTGATATTAAAAACTGAGGATAGAGAGGTATGGAAGCGTTATATGCCATGGACCTGCCATTGTACTCTAGGAGGGAGAAAATATTACTACAAAAATACCAAAAACAGCAACTAAGAAACGAAATCCTGGAAACACATGCGGTTGACATGTCTGTCTGTAAATAAAAACGAAGATAAAAAACGGCACAGGCAATACTAACTTGTCCACTCAGATGCTGTTAGCCTGTCGCTAACTGGTTCTAAAAGAGAACAGGGGCCTAGTAGTTGTCAAACATGGTGAAAATCCATTCATCGACTGTGACATTTATCTAGATTTTTTTTAAACTTCCTTTTTCTATACACATGTCAACTGCAAGTGTATGCAGGGTTTCCTTTCTTAGTTGCTGTTTTTTATATCTTTTGTAGTCTTTCCTCCCACTGGTTAATCGTATCTTTGTTGTAAAGAGCTCACTAATGCAGCAAGCGCAGATACACTATTAACCAGTACCGGTGGCGTTATTAAATTTCTGTAGTCTGATCTGGGTTTGAACCCATGATTCTTCAATTATCTTACGCTTGAGCGCACCACGCTAACCACTAGACTACCGCCACCGGCAAGATTGTGATTAGATATGATTATTGTATCTTGTATAATGTATATACATTGAAATATATAGGCGGAGGACAAGCGGAACCCGATGGAGAAGGATGGCAGGCGGCAGGCTCTACAGAATTATCTCTTGTTCATACAACAAGACCTGGAGAAAGAGACCAGCAGTAGAGAGGGAGTGGAGAAACTGCTGGAGGTTTATAGGAACAGACCGGCGTATGGTGATGACGATACGCAATCTGAGACATTGCAGCGGCTAACACATGTTAGTATTTGTAGTAGTCTGTAATTAAACAACAGTTGTCCCTGATGTCGTCGTCAGATGATGAATCGGAATGAAAATCAATAATTGATTTTTATATTGAACTTGGTTTGTAGTTATGTTATATGCATTATAATAATATATCTCAGTGTTATACATGTAGGTTGTGTTTCTAATAGCGCTATCTTAGTCTCGGTCTCGATTCTTTTTCTATAAAAGGAATTTTCTGAATGCCATTTTTGAAGCACTCTAAGTAGGCTGATTGATTGACTGGTAGTCAGGCAGCTTGTACTCGTGCTAGATCAACTATTCCTACGTTCTCTTGTTATATGTATCACACTATGTGCGATCACATGTGAATGAAGGATGAACAAATTATTACTAAAATACCAACAGTTATAAACATCCCTGACATTACCTAGTAATAGTAGTATTTTATTAACGAATCCTCATGACAGGCGCACGATGATGCAAACTAAAACATACATATCATAACAGAACATACATTAGAATCAGATAATTAAGAGCTTCTGTTTATCTACTAGGGAAAGAAGTTTAAGGGTAGGCCTACAATACATATATATATCAAGTTATATTCAAAGACCATTTTGTTAGTAAAGTTCTTAGCTGT
>JAQFZF010004225.1:0-10716 GCA_034695365.1 Enchytraeus norvegicus
TAAATATTGAAATTATAAATATTGAAATTATAAATATTGAAATTATAAATATTGAAATTATAAATATTGAAATTATATTAATGTAGCCATATTCGACATGAATCATGTGATATAAAAGTAAAGGTGGTGTGCTATATTCGTTACCGAACGTTGGCGCGGAGCTGATCCCAATCCTGAGCGATTGCAGCACCCAGGCGACATAGTCATTAATCTGACGGTGAGGTCGCTAGCCCCACTCTATACAATCCAATTTGATTATTGGATCCTATACACCAGGCCTGCGGTAACTCTATACAATCCAATTTGATTATTGGATCCTATACACCAGGCCTGCGGTAACCTTCATGTGATGTATGCTTATTTTAAGTGTCAGGGGACTAAGCCCCCTCTCCCTAGAACCGGCACTGAGATTCATAATTGGATGGTCGTATGCAAAAGTGGACTAAAGACCATCAGGAAATATTGTAAAAAATGGTGTTTATTTCAACATTATTTCTAAATTGTTTTCATAATATTGAAAATATTTTTTTGGTATTTATTAGATATAACTGTGTTCCACAATACTGACCAAAAATTTTATACTGTCAGTTTATGGTTTTGAAAATATTTTGTGTAATAACAAGAATTATTTATTTTGGTCGTTGGTCCACTTTTGCAGACTATCCAATTATGATGGATAAAATATATAGCTGGTTTGGCTTTGTTGCAGCAGTCATGATCTGATAGGTTCCTGCAAGCTCACTTTGAGAGAAATGTCTGCCAACTCTGGTACTGCAGTGCACGATGTAAGAAACTGAATTTTTCTTTTATCACCTATTCGGCAATTAGTCAATGAATTAAATTTTATTGTAAATTTATTATAAATTAAATAGATTAAATTCAATAATTTAATTTAATTACATGATTAAGTCAGTAATTTAATTCAATGTAATCAATAATAATGGTTACATTGCAATACATTTTTTGCTGTCAGTTTCAATTTTTCTTCTTTCTGTATTAGTAGACTTACAGAAATCAAACAGACAATCAATTAGCTGATCAAGTGCTTTCTTAACTAAATTCCTATTGCATTCAAAAATTAATTCTTTCAATTAATTAATTAATTAAATTACCAGGCAGTTATCTGAATCTGAAATTCTTCAGAGTTGAGGTGCTAATATAATGTCTGAAATAATTGTGTATGTTCCAGTACTTAATGACTAATTCCTGATTTGACCTAGACCTCATATACTCCTGTAATATTCTTGCACATACAATACAGTGCAATAATCTTAATGGGTAAGAAAGCAAACTGCTTGATTAGACCCATATCTAACTTAACTAAAACACTATATTAATTAGATTACTAGATCATGATTAGTTGAATACATAAAATACAAATACAAGCCGAATACTAAATTAATATAAACAAACAAACAATGATTTTAATAAATGATAATGTATTAAAACATAATATATGTCAAATAATACATGATCAGATCAGTATTGCTGTTCGTTATCGATTTCTGTATTTTACATATTTGCAGCTTATCAATCCTAAGAAGAAAGCTAAGAAGAAAAGTTATAAAAATTCTGGTCAGGTAAGCAAACTATAACGATGCAGAAACGATACTTCTAGCAAATGTTCCTAACATAAATCTAATGATGATTGAAGAATTAATAAAGAAGTGATAAAACACAGTAGAGAGTGTGTAAAATAATCATTAACATTAATTGAAGAGAAATACTATAATTTATCGAACTACTGCAGTGTATGGTTTCAAATGTACTCTTAAATTGCTTCACTTAGGGATTACATTGTATTGCCCTTATAGCTTAACATAATATGTCTACAGTTACACCCAGTTGAGTAGTCGGTAACACTCTTGCTCGATACACAGGATGAAACGTGTTCGATTCCCAGCCGAGTCCGTCTCTGGCAGTATCCTTGATATGGAAACTGACATTGAACTTAGCTTTAGTTTTTTAGAGTTAGAAATAAACTTTGCATCATTTATTTCATTCAGAAAAAAAGTCTAAATAATAATTAATTGTAATTGTAAAGCTTAATTTTGTGCTTTTGTATTTGGCAGTTGAATATCATGCAGTGCAAAATCGAGCAGGAATACAGTTTTCTGGAATTTGTCAGGGGCGGGTAAGTCATGGTAGCTTTTTTAAATAACAGTAGGCCTACCTATAAATTAAGAGTAGAACTAAAAGTTAATTGTTTATCATCTACCTAGTACTTGCCTAGTTCTTGGACCCCAATTCTTCTTTAACTGTCAATAATAAGAATAATAGTAAAAGTTTAACGTCCTTCTCCTCATCCAGGGATGAGGTCAGAGACTTCTCAATCTGCAACTTTCTTCTATTGTTGTAATCCATTTCTCTTATACATGTATGTCTTCTCTTAGTTTATATCGCTGGCGTAGTGGTAGCGTCGTAGACTTTCAAACATGACGTCCGGGGTTCAACTCCTGGTTGAACCCATCAGAGAGTCATATCTCGGACGTACAAGTGGGATCGCTGAAATAGGTCTTAAACAAGCATCTGATTGCTTCCAATAGCCCCGTTATTATTATTATTATATGGCTATTTTATATCACTGAATTTTGTCCATTCATGAGACTGCTTACGCTGATGAATGAGACTTAACAAATGGATCTGAAGCATTTAGTATCTGTTTCTTGCTTTGTAATATGTTATAATGAGAGAGATGGGTATTAGTTGAAGTCTGTATTTGAATAATTTGTGAACAAAGTTGTAAAGGCTATCAGTTCTACTATTCAAAGTCACTCAAATTGATATCTAGTACACATTGAATTCTATTACTTCCATTTTTATATGAAACTTTATTAAGGTTTCTGTTATGCTTAATATAATATTTGTTTGTTATCATGTTTATTCTGTTTATTATTCTGTTTATTATCATGTCATGTTTATATTATATAGGTTGCAGATAAACTTCACTGTAGCGATAGACTTCACAGCATCCAACGGTGACCCGAGATCACCCGAGTCTCTTCACTTTTTGAACCCGTACCAGCCTAATCAATACGCCAGAGCTCTGCAGGCAGTGGGAGAGATCATTCAGGACTATGACAGGTAAGTAATTGCGTTGTTGTTGTAAGTGTGACTCACTTTTCCTTATCGCTAGCCTACTTACATCACTGATGATGTACATGTAAG
Source organism: Enchytraeus norvegicus (assembly GCA_034695365.1). Taxonomy (NCBI): domain Eukaryota; kingdom Metazoa; phylum Annelida; class Clitellata; order Enchytraeida; family Enchytraeidae; genus Enchytraeus; species Enchytraeus norvegicus. The sequence continues at coordinate 3,169 of JAQFZF010004225.1, forward strand.
TAGGCTAGCACAATTATTTAATACTAGTTTAGCTGATTTTAGCTCTAACTATCAAACTATAATAAGGTTACACTCTGATCGTGTAGGTCCATGAAAATTGTGCTATAACTGTAAACAATCTCAAATGCTGTCTGACTTTGATTAGCCTGTGCAGGTTTTCTAGTTTCCTTTCACTATGTTCTTTCAATTTCTCTTCAATTGTTTTTATTTAGTTAACTTTCTGGTTGTTTTTTGTGTGTGTTTGCTATGCCCAAGTGGCGAATTAGGATGGATATAGATTATTGTTTTGTTAATTTTGACATTTTATTGAAGTCACTACATGTTTCAAAGTGTAATTTCTATCTTATTTTATATAATTATCTTTATTCGTTATACAAATTAATATCCCGTTCATTTCTATTTGGAATGAAATTACCTGTGACATAATTATTCTTTCAGAATGAGAAACGATTTTGACATTTAGTTCTGTTTGCTATTTGTTTTCTTTGCAGCGACAAAATGTTTCCAGCACTAGGATTTGGAGCTAAGCTTCCTGATGGAACGGTGTCTCATGAATTCTTCTTGGTTAGTCTCTAATTTTGTCTATAATAAATGGAGGATATGTATATTCGCACACTGTCATTACGTGCAGCCAGCAGGAAGATAGATAATGCAAATATTCTATGTAATTATTATATAACGTAATGTATGGATTAACACTAATACTTATTTATAGCCGTATTTGTAATGTGCACTGTATATTTGTGACTAATCGACCTACAATCTACTTCATATGATTTATATGTGTGGCGTACATGTTAGTGCCTTTTGACCTTTGTATCCTATTTCACACTCTTTGTTACTTAGTTCATGATTTGCTGATTTAATTCGTGTGAAATAAATTCTATGTAATGGTGCAATTCTGCATTGATGTTTGTATATATTTGTTTTATCATTTATAATAATATATTTCAGTTAGATGCCTTTTCACCTAGATGGAGTTATGTCATCAAATCTGATCACACGACGTCGCTTCGGGATCCCATTGGCTAAGCTGCTTGCATCCTATCAGCTTGGCCAATGGGCTCTCTCAGGCAAAATCACGTGATCACGTGGCGATTGTAAATAATTGCTTAAATTGCTAGCTGAATATTGTTAATTACATTGTTCTTCATCATACTAATGTTTTTCTTGTATTTCATGTAGTCTATGAATTTGAATTTCAAGATGTCCATAATATGTTTCACAAAGTGCATCTGTACTTTATTTTCTACATTTATATATTAATGGGTAATCACAGATCTGGCGTTTACGATCATCTTATCAAATTGGATCGTATAGAGTGGGGCTGGTGACCTCACCATCAGATTAATGGCTTTGTCATATGTGCTGCAACTTCTCAGGAACAGGAAAAGCGATGCTCGTACGTTCGATAATGAATATGGCACTCCACCTTTTATATTTTATTTTCACATGTACTTTCTAAGTCCTTGACATCACTTTCGGGTGAAGAATTGGACGTTAAATCCTCATTGATTGCTTGATATTTTAGAATGGTAACCCACAGAACCCGTACTGTGTCGGTATACAAGGCGTGATGGAGTCTTACCACCGCACACTGTCTGGTGTACAGTTGTATGGTCCTACAAACTTCTCTCCGGTCATCAACCACGTGGCAAAGTAGGATAGTGTTGACTTACTTTTAAATGCGAAAGAGAATTTCTTTCACATCTTTCCGTTGCAGCGTAAACTTATAGCAAGAGGAGACTCAGCCCAACCCACAATCCTAACGATTACCCTAAGGATGGAACGATGTGCAGCTATTTAATGCCTATTTAATGCAAACTTAATGTTTCTTATCTATTAAATGGCTAGTATAGTGTTTGGTTCGGAAGACTTGAGAATAGACCAACCGACAATTGCATGTGTTTTGTAACTAATGCAGATACTGTAGTAAAGACAAGTGATCCAGGCCTTGGCTTCTGTGTACTAGACCAATTGGTCGATCAATTGTCAGACTTGCAGAGGTATTGCCACAACGTGTGTGACCTATGGCAGGCTAGACGACTTTTCTCTGTAATAGAAAGGGCCTCTGAGATGCCTAGCACATAGAGGTGCTATAACATGTATGCCATGAGGGCCGGTTTTATGTTCATTTCCTCATCTAGGGATGATGTCAGGGACGTCAATAGACCCACTCGAACAATAAAAACCTGCTCGCTGCCCATGCTCGGTGGTATCTAGGTCACGTATAAGGTGAAGGTCATGATTGATACATCCACAGCCATGAGCATATAAATGCATAGGGACAGCTTTGTTTTCTCTTATTTCGAGCAGATGCGGTGATTTCGCAGTATGTAATAGCATTTATTGGTACAGGTATTTTGACTGTTATATATATATATATATGAGTCACTGGTCCAAATTTGTATGAAACTCTAGAAAAATAAGAACTTATGATTAAAACTGATTGTTTATCATTGATTAGATACGTATCCAATCAGCTTAGCTTGCATAGCAACGGAACCACGGACCTACTAGAATTACATGACTCGAACCAGTATATTACGGGCATTTAATATTAATACTTGTAATAATTGCATATATTAGACACTGGTTTTCTCTTTAATCCCTTGATACTTATGTCAAACAGATTCTCTCAGGTTTACAAAGACGGCAGCCATTACTTTGTGCTGCTGATATTAACCGATGGTGTCATTACTGATATGGTGCAGACCAAACAAGCCATCATTGCTGTGAGTAAACATAAGTTAAACAATTTATTACAATTTTTGAAAGTTGGGTTGTTCAAATGTCAATACTTTCTATTTGCTTATGAATGTACAAAAATGAATAAACTGGATCTACAGGTTTATATTTAATTGAGGTTATTTTATTTATTATTTTATTCGTTATCATGGTGATGAATGTTCCGGAGACACACTACGTTTATTGCCTCGCATCAGCGGAGAAGATGTGTTGAAACGTTGAAAAAAAATAGTTTTTTTAATGAATATAATAATTATATTAATTATTAAATTTTATAGTAATTAATATTCTCATAGCTTTATTAATCTTCTATCTATCTATCCAGTTTTCTGCCACGTGGCCGGTCCAAGGCAAAAATTCATACACACAATCAACTATCTCACTCTTTAATGAGCACACCAACGACCAACCTAAGTCCATCTCATCACAAAGGCTTTGCCTTTTTCACACCTTTGCCTTTGCCTTCCTCAGTATCTGAGTTAGTTGCTCTTACGAAATACGTGCAGTTATCGGTTGGACTATGCTCAAAAATCCCGGACCCAACAGGGGAATTATTAATCTTAATCTACAATAAATATAAATTACTTAACTAGAAGTTACAAAATCTACTTCAAAACATCGCTTAAAATAGACAGTAATGAAGCTCTGAAGGGTTATTAATCTTAATACTATATTAATGTGGTTATTATTAACAATATATAATGTTTAAATATTTTAATAATTATATCTACAATATTTCAGGCATCTGGTCTACCGATGTCTATCATCATAGTTGGAGTGGGAAATGCAGAGTTTGATGGTATGATTGACAAACAGTTGCATAGCGAGGGGGGGGCGAACCACCCCAGGTGGTACTTGTCCTAGGGGCGGCATTTTCGGACTAAAGGGCAGCATTTTAAAAGCAGTAATAAAATGATATAGCTAGCAAGAAAAGGGTCATCAACATCACCAAAAAAATTTCGCCCCAGTCGGCACTTTGCCTCGCTACGCCACTGTTGACAAATATGTATTACATTCTTGTTGCTCTCTTAGATATGGGTGGAATCTGATCTTGTATAATATATACATGTAATCATGTTATTAATGTCATTTCTTCCCTGGAATGTTTGCTCTGTTTCAAGATTTGATACAACCAATATTTGAATAACCATGCATTTAAAGTTATTTGCTAATAATTGAAGATAGAGGAGCCATGGTAAGGATAGTCTTTTTATGGTGAAATTTTGCAACTGATTAGAAAAATTGTCAGGGTAAGGGTAGTCCTGATGTCGTCGTCAGATGATGAACTGTTATTTGATTTGTTTGATTTTTAGTATTTTTCATTTCATTCCGTACCATCGACTTATATATTATAATTATAATCAATCAGATATTGAATTTATGCTTTTTGTCTCATATTGTAGTATACTGACGTCCCTGACATCATTCTTGGATGTTAAACAAACGAACGGACGTTAAACATTATTATACTGTTGTCTGCTTACTGAATAAGTAAAGTGAAACATTAATGTTGCACATGAATATCAATATTTTTGTAGTAAATTATGTTTAGTAAATTTTGTTGCGATGTGTAATCTTGACATCCCTGATATCGTCGTCAGATGATGAAACGGACGTTAAACCCATATTGTATTGTTGTATTGTAATGCAGCTATGGAAGAATTGGATGCAGACAATCAAAGACTAAGTCACAATGGGCGCTTTGCCGAGAGAGATATTGTACAGGTAAAATTCTACATTGTTAACTATGCATTTACTATGTATTCTTGGATATGCAAAAGTAGATCCATATTATATTGCAATTACTAATATCTTGTTTTATATATTTATAATTTAATTAATAGTTATTGATCATTTCCTGACATCACCTTTGAGTAAATGGACGTTAAACCTTTTTTATTTTTATTATTTCAGTTTGTACCCTTTCGAGACTTTGTTGGTGGACGATATGGCAACAACTTGGCGCTGAGCCAACAATATCTGGCCAAAGAAGTTTTGGCAGAAATTCCTGACCAGGTCACAGAGTTCATGAAGAAATACAGAATAAAACCACAACAACCCCCTCCCTATGTGTCTGTTCATCCTTAAGCTCTGGGTTTTGTTGCTGTTGCTGTCTGAATGCTTTTGTTATTCCATATATTTAAATAATTTTATGTGCTACATCTGTGGAAATGATTGTATATTTAATGAAACCACAACAATCCCCCCCCCCACCCCTTGAGTCACTAAATCCTTAGTCTGCTTTCTGACTGTTACTATCTGAAGACATTTTGTTATTCAGAGCCAATGAAGCCATCCATCCCTTCCCCTGGGTCGGTGAATTGGAAGCAATTAGTAAGAAGTAGGTGGTGACTACTTAGACGATTTCGTAAGTTAAACACGTGGCTGGTGAATGAGCCAAATGAATCGAAAGTGAGGCTGGCGACCTTGACGCTCTATGATGCACTATGAGTCAGTATTGATTCTGTGGTACTTTAAAGTTTGATATTTGAATCATTTCATGTGCTATATCTGTGCAAAGTATTTGTTTAATCATTCTATGTGCTACATCGATCCCAGCCGGGTCCATCTCTGACAGTATCCTTTGATACGGAAACAGACGTTAAACACAGTTTTTACGTCGTTTTCTATTCCAAACGTGATGTCAGATCGTATTGTGCTAATTAATATCTATGGAACATTCTATGTTAATTGTATGATTTTTGTGTTGTTAATCTTCTATGACTGTTGTTAGTATTGTATGTCTCAGTCACTGCTGAACCATATGAAAGTATATTTTATGCATATTTAAATGTATTGTTAAAGAGGCTCAATGGTTTAGTGGTTAACAGAGTTTCTTCGTGTGACACTGTTCAGTGATCAATACTCAGTTCAGACAATTCTGTTCTGAGGCTCGAACAGTCTTTGTACTCCCAATTTAATATGCGAGCAATTCGTTTATATACTCTTGTCGAAAGCTTCAAAGCACTCTATATGACTAATTAGTTGACAATATTAGCATATGATTTGATACTCAAATCATTCTATTTCTACATACATGTAGAATTCATGTGTTTCGTAAGAGCCGACTAACGCACAAACTAAGTAAGGCATGGAAAACCACCTGAGAATCCTATATTTTAATTAAACAAAGGCATCATTTTAGGTTTGCTTGGTCGATGGTGTGCTCATAAAAGAGCAACATATTTGATTGCGTGTATGAATTTTTCCCTTGGACCTGCCACGTGGCAGAGAACTGGATTGATAGATAGATGAAGTATTATTTCTTTCTTGGGTTTTAATTCCATTCTCAGTATTTCTTAACCCGGACAAGGCCGGGTAGCCCATCTAGTACATCTATAAAAATAATCGAAACTGAAAATTGTTGAAGGCATAACACAATTTGTTTCCGTTCATTAAACTTTTATATAGATATTTTTCGAAATATAGGGTGTTTATATATGTGATTGGTGTATGTTTGTATATGTAACCATGTAAAGTTTAGAGATGTCTGGACATGATATATGCCTACTATGCTAGATATTAGAGAATTTCTATCTTTCCCAATCCCATCTATTATGATATGCTCAGTAGTATGACTGTATTTTACATCACCAGTAGCTAGCTTAAAACTTTCTATAGGTCAAACTTTTGCTTTTGGATGTTTTTTCACACTGCCGCAATTTTTAATGCTTCCTTGAAGCTAGTTGATGGATTTTCCTTTAAGCATGCACTCGATATATATGGTTTAGTGTATCTGTTTAATAGTTGACTTTTTATATGACTGAAATCTTAACCAGTTTTAGCAATTAAGTGTATTTTGTACCGTTGTGATTGTTAAGTATTTGGTCTGCTGTGTAAAATCTAGTTTCAAATTGTGTGACTTTGGAAAGCTTTTCTCTCGTAGACCTACAGCTAATTTTGTACATTGTAGGCTAATATCAGTGTTGACTTTATAGTGTGCTTTTAAGACTGACATTGAAATATTTTAATAAGCCTACTATTCTTGATTATATTTGTTGAAAAGCTTTTCAAATTATTCAGGTAGTGTACGTGCCAAAGAGTTTCGAACATGCATTTATATGGTTAATTTATGTCTTAAAATTTCATTTCGCTATTTGCAGAATTAGGCCTATGTTATGCAGATTTGTTCATTACTTAATGCAATAATAATTGTATCAAAATTTAATGTATAGGCCTAATCTTGTATTGTGCCTACTGTTATAAATTGAAGATTGAATATGTTTTTTGATTACCCGTATACCGTTCCAAGAGCTTGTCATGAGATCTAGGGTAATATTCTATTATGGCTATTTCGTATGTAGGTCTACAGCATTGTATTATATTCTTGTCTATAAAGATGTATTTCATTTTAATAAATTCGAGAGTGTAATCAAATTTGAAACTAGACCTGTCGCTTCCTTGTTAGAATTGACCTAATTATAATGTTTAGTGTAAGGTGTTATACTTCAGGAGCAGGGCGTCTATCCCTATAACTTCATGGCGCAGCCTGCGCCATGAAAAATATTGGGGGGGGGAGTGGAAAATACTAGTAACTTTTGAAATTTGGAGGCGGGAGGGAAAAAATGATGTTTTACTATACTACTTTACTACTTTACTCATAAAGAACTGAAAATTTAGTTTAGAAATAATATAAAGCTCCACTGTAGTGACTGTACAGTGGAAGATCTAGAAATTGGGAACAAAATTTAGTTTAAAGAGCCCAAAGAAATTTTTGCTCTCTTCGCTCACTAAATTTACGCACTTTATTGAAGATATTGCACGCCATTATTGTAGGTAATAAAGCGTCTATCCCCCCCA
>JAQFZF010004226.1:0-10715 GCA_034695365.1 Enchytraeus norvegicus
GATCGATCCCAGGTTAGGTCAACAAGAAGAATAACCCCAGGTGTCTGGTAGGTTAGTGGATATCGGCGCTTGCTGCATTGTGCGCTATAAACGGTAATGATACGTCGAATCATGGAGAGAGCAAAAAAATAAAAAATACCAAAAACAGTAACTAAAAAAGGTACTGGCATTTTATGTTCTGTCAGAATATACTAATAGAAAAAAACGAAAAAAACAAATTAGTATCTGACCATTTGTAGAAAACGCTCATTCCTGTTACTTACAGCTCACTCCATGCTGTTGATCTTTAAACTAATAAAGAAGTAGATGGTCTTAGAAACGGACGATAATTCTTTTTCTTATTTAAACTGACCACTGGGTTGAATCGCGTGACGCACTACAGTGTCGTAGGGATGTGGGCTCTCTTCAGACATCCGATGAACTATTAATGAATACCTCGAAATTTGGGGGAGGGGTTGGTCTTCATCGATGGACTGACGACTTTTCATTATTTTTAGTTCCAAATAATAGTGAAATTAATAGTGGTCGGTATGATGAAATCAATATCATCAGTTGTCCCTGATGCCATCGTCATATGATGAAACGGACGTTAAATTCGCATTGATTGTATCAAGAAGCTCTTGTATAGCGCATCTTTAAAACTTCGCATAAGCTGTACGATACTGTGCTGAGTTTTGATTTGAAGTTGGTATATTATCGTTCACTTTTACGAAGACTAGATGGCAGGCTTTTCAAAATTTAGGACAAGACATTCTAAAAAAGTATAAAAAGAGTCTAAATTACAACTGCAATTACAATCACATAATCAATCAGATGAATATTTGTAACGTTATATTATAGGTGTAGTTGGAAATAATAGTCCCCCTTCTCAGTTATCTAATGTATAAACTTGGGGAGAGGGTGATGGTAAAACATACTCAATCCCCACATATCGAACTATGGGAGGCCATTCCCCAATCTCTCCCCTAGTCTCTCTTTGAGCGATGAAGGATAAAGAGGAACTGATGGGTAGGTGGGAAAAGGAATCGGGAAGGGAGAGGGAAAAAGGAAACAGAATCAAACTCGGGAACGGGAGGGAGACGATGGCACGCATTGAAAACTCAGTCGCTAAATTGCTTCATTTCTGACCGGATGTGGAAGGTCAGGCTCCGACTGTATTTACACATTCAAAGAACTATAAACGTGAATCTGGCAGAAAAATCCGAGCTGTGCTTTCGGGAAATAAAGCGTGCCACGTCGCCGTCGAGTCAGTTAAATTTATGGCTCCAGTAGTCGCATAAAGGAAAGAGAGCAAAAGATCAAATAATTGGAAGAGAGTTCGTATAGTATAAAGCGCTGAATTTATTTGAAAGTAAAGCAGTTTGGGTTCTCAAGAATTACGGTACTGTTAGACGGTCAATGACGTATCTGAATGCTGTGTATTTGGTATAACTTCTGCAAAAATTTAATGTGAAAGCTGATACCTTAAAAATCAAATTTAAATAACTATATTCTCTCAAAAAAGTCTATTAGGGGTCGTCCATGCATTACGTTATCAATGGGGTCGGACTGTGGTGAGATTTGATGAGAGGGGGAGGAGTTGTGTCCCCTTGTGGGCGTCGTCAATGAGACACTTTTTACGCACATCATTTTTCACGAAACCCGTGAACCGCACAAATTCTACAACTGCTCTAAAAGCTCCATAGCAAGTCGATAAGCGTAATAACTTTTGAAATATTCCAGACGATACTAGTATGTGCAACACAGGTCAAGACAGCAACTTTAGATTTTCAGTACCGCTTAGTCGTTTCGTACAAACTAACGCAATTTCTGATCCAAATCTATTTTACAACGGTCTCTACCTCACATCAAATTACATCACGTACTATATTTCCAAGAATGTTAACTACATCAACTGAAACTAAAATCATTTCAATAAATATTTAAAGACAACAAATCTCTGTTTCAACCTTAATAATACTAAAACCGGCACAAGTATTCGCTAAATCTAAATCTCTTATCAATTTTGCATGGATAAAATATACCAGCGGCCGGTGAAACTAACGTAGAAATGGTTCCATAAAGAAGAAGCTTGCCGACGACAGATGCGTCGCTGGGCTAATGTCTACCAAAGGAGCAAGTAATCTGAGCTTGGTACTAGCATGTGATCTTCGACTTGTTTACGCCTGAGAATAAAGACGTGATCCACTTTCAGAAAATGCCCAAGGCGATCAGAATTTATCGTGCGAGAGTTGCCCCGTTGAGCTTTACGATCGTATATGTACCGTCCAATGAGGTTTATTTACCCGCTAGTACTATTGACCGCCATGTCTTAAGTAGATACTGGAGCCAAAAGTATATGCCTCAAATATGGGTATTTATTTGAAATTAGTTTTTGCGAATCTCATCAATACTAGAAATTTGCACACTTCTAACAGATTTTTTCAGAATGATAACAATTATGTAGCAATACATCTCGCATCAGTTTGCAAAGAAATTACTTTTTTATAAGTGTATTATTGAGGACGAGGGAACAAATGATTAGTTTTAACGTAGCCTCAACTGTTACTACAGCAATAAACAGATAGTTGCTCTCCAGTTTATAGAACTTCCTTGGTACCATCCGTGAAGAAATCGAAATGTGAAAAGAGTTGGTCGTCTAAAGCAATAGCGTAAGAAGTGATACGTGCTACAAAAAGACGATAATACTGTAATTACCGTGAAGCATCAACCACTGCAGATCTAAAAATAATATTTCGAGAAAGACTTTAATTTCAATTTTATGCACGTACGATAAACCCGTCTGACCGGATTCGATGATAGACTAGTCGGTAGAGTTCTTGATTTGTTCCCAGGGGATTGTCATATCGAGAATAGTATAGGATCGCATAAGGCCTCAATACAACTAATGTCGTACTATCTAATAATGTATAATATATATTCTGCATAAGTAATATTATTAATATGCATCCATTCTGCATAATGTGTGCTGTTCTTCTGGTAGGATTGGAGGAGTTAACGCTTTCTGAAAAGTCAGAGTCAGGCCTCAATTGACATATATAGAAAAATTGTGTAATTTGATTAGCAGTAAATTTCCTGAAGAATAGAGAAAATAATAGGCCTATAGCAGAGTTGGGCATATTGTGTATAACAAAAGATAGTTTGTGTGCAACAAAACATTGTGTTCTGTTAACAACCATGATCGCCTACGTCCTGAAATGATCTGGTAACTAAAGAGAAACAGATACGTTCTTCATAATAGACTCGCGGCTGATTGCAGCAAATGCTTATAAAGGGACATTAACCTAGATAACACTAGATAACAATATCAAATGGAAATAAAAAACATTTTCCAAACTCGAACAAGGCATAGTCTTACAGTTATCCTGGCTAATGTAGACTAACGATGACAGATTTCTCTCTTAATTAACGGCATGTAGCAAAAAAATTAGGGAAGTATCAACTTATGTCTTGATGATGATCAATGTGGTGCTCGTTTGAAAGAGTGCCAGTAAAATTTCGTTCTCATCCAATTACAAAGACAAATGCCGGTAATATGCAATCTTATTGTAATACACAAAATGAAGTCTTTAATTTTATTACTGAATTAATCCTACTATACATGTAATTATACATGTAGGCCGACATTGTACTCACTCGCAGCCATATTGCTAAAAGCTAATAATCTTAATCCGCTATACACACACCATCTCACAGTCAACGGATTACTATAAGACGATTATTGAACAGGGATTTTCCATTGCGCTTACACGGCTTTACACACAATTATAACCACAAATCACATTAATTCATGGATGAGAAATGTATCAGGGATGACCGGATTCGATAGATGGACAGAAGAGTGGATCTAAAGTATTTTAACTGTGGGAGGGGGGGGGGGGTAATAAAGGTTTGAAAATTTTCATCAACTCTCAACCAGATTTTACTAAATTAATTGGAGTGGGAAACATTAACTTTTAAACAAACTGACATATACTTGGGATAACTTGGAAAACTGTGAGACTTAACAAGTTCGCAATAATTGACCATGACTCAATTAAACGTAGGTGTAATGGAGAAGTTTCTTTTTAAATCTTCCTTTTTCCACACACATGGCAACTGCACGTGTTTACAGGGCTTTCTATCTTAGTTATACAATACAATACAATAACTTTAATGGGTTTGAAAGCAAATTGCTTGTTTAGACCCATGTCTAACTTAACTCAACTATATCTTAATTATCTTAGTTGCTGTTAAAATATTTTTGCTCTCTCCATGATTAGACGTATTATTAAATTTTCATTTCGAACAAAGCTGAGTAACTTTTGTATGTAATTAATTCAAAGTTGAGAGCTAGTGGAAAAGTTAGGTAAGAAACTAAAGCGGTAATATTTCAATATAGGAAACTTGTACAGCAATTGATGTAAGAAACTAATCTTGAAGGGATATTTCGGTATTGGAAACTAGTATGGCAGTTGTTGGTGTAAGAAAGTAATTGGCTATATTTCATTATCGAAAGTCAGTAGAGCGGTTGGAGTAAAAAAGGACTATTTCATCACACTGGGGCACCCAGTCCCCATACCCTATGACGGAGAGGGCAGGGGAATCAGATGAAAGTCGATTTCCGGAGGAAGTACGATTAGCGGAAGAGAAAAGGATTGGACCGGTCCCACTCAACCCGTCGGAAGCAATCATTAGTGAGGCTTAGTTTCAACTCAAAGCGATACAACATTGCCCGGTATTGACTACATCGGTGAGCTGTCAATTTACAGATAGAAGCTCCCATCCATCCCGATAAATCTAAACCCGTTGACAAGCAAGGCGACTCTATTCCACTCCGTTTCATCCATTACTGGTTCGGCGACGTCTCTCTGCTTTTATTACAACCCTATTCAAACGAAGGACGCAGGTATTCAGTGCTAAATTTAGAATTGTTCTATTAGCATGCTGACAGAAAGAAGGAACAATGCCAGTGTTTCAAGTTACTAAAACATGCAGTAAGGTTAAAGTACGGTACGGTAGGCTCCGGAAAGCAATTACCCTATGTAGACTAATATACGAGGGTCGATCTTAAAGTCTTGATCATTGCTTAATAATTATGAAACTACTCGTCAGAAATTATTCATACTTTGCAGTAACATTAACTAGAACCAGACTAACATACTTGGTAAATCTAAATTTATTTTTCGCTGGGGTGGCACCACTTATCAATACTCCAGATAACCGCCCATATAGACCCTATGAGGCTCTATTAGGCAAAAAGGTGTAATTTAATTTCTTATGAAAGAGGGAATAGCTGCAAGGGAGACAGTGATAGATTAGAAAATTGTTATGAAGAATCTGCACTTAGTTATCCGAGTGTTAGGCGATGGCTGACCGACTTTAAAGGTGGCAGAAGCGACATTATAGACAAACCACGTTCTGGCCATCTGGCGAATCCGATGAGAGAAGGGTGTTGCGTGCAGTGGTGACTATATCGAAAAAATATGGTACAAATGTAAGATTTTGTATATGCATCGGTAATATGCTGAATAATGTTGCTACAAAATGTTAATAATTTCTGACTAGTAGTTTAAAAATTATTAAGCAATGATCAGAACTTTCAGATCATCCCTCGTATTTATACACATCTCATTATTTTATTCATTTCCCTTTTTTCTCTACTTTTAGATTATGGTTGGTGGTGGCATTTTGATTTAGATAAAATTTTGAGATGTGTACGCATTTATTACAAAGGATAAATTTCGGTACGGTATAGACAGAATGGCTAATTGCACATTCACTAAGCCTAATTTCACCTACATTATGTTCTCAGCGTATCAAATAAATTGACATCATGTAAGCTTTATGTGTTGACACAATGCTAATGCTAATTTTTGTTCACTGTATCCGTGATCAACATCATCCATCAAGCACCGGGCTATCTGCACTGATTCAGCAGTTATTTTCAAACTAATAAAAATCTATCGCAGAATTTACCGTCCGTTTTGACAATTCGAAACTGCAGCAGTAACTGGGGACTCCTGGGATTAAAATCGTGCGCCAATGGAACAAATGATACATTTATATTTAACGTCAATTTTCTATTCCAAAGATGATGTCGGAGACGTTGTATCCAAGCTAGCTTTTCTTATTATTTGTTACCTAGTTTCACACATGACATACCAGACATGTTTGCAGAATTACTTCCATTCGTTGCACAATCCATGATTAGTCGTACCTCTGCAGTAGAGAGCCCACAATGCAGTAAATACAGATACGAGATTAACCTTCCGACACCGTTTAGTTCCCATGCCAAAGGTGCTGGGGTTACATGTATTATTTGTTGAGTGACCTGGAATTCAAATCACGCCGATGTCATACTTCAAAGCCTCAAAGGCGCACATCTTAACCGTTGCGCTATATCCCAAATCAATCAATCAATGAATATTTTTACGTCCAGTTCTTCACACGAAGGCACGTCAGGTACGTCAGCTTGCATTCTGTGCTAAATCTTCAAGTTATATCTGAGCAGGGAGACAAACTTAAAGCTTTCTTCAAAGCGATCACGATCTCAGCACACAATCAGATTTACAAGTCAACATTATTGCAGGCGGTATATTATGTAGTAGGTACAGGGAGTGCGGAGTCCGTTCAGATACGTGACTGATTCGTTGTTGGCTCGGACGCGGTATCCACTTACTACCGACAGAGCAATAAAGATTCCACGCTCCTCCTAATTGCTTTATCGATCCGCAAAACGTTGACAGGACCAACTCAGCACAACCGATACAAGTTCTACCCTAGGGTTCGTTGGGAGTTTAGCCCCCCCACGATTTTGTGACAAGAAAACACAACCCCAGAGTGTCTAGCAGGTTTGCCGTGTACATGCGCTGGCAACGTAGTTCGCCATTAAAAGCCAAAGGTACGATTAATGATGGAGGGTAAAGAAAACTACAAAATCAGCTAATCAGAAATGAAAATTGCATGTACGCATGTCATGTATGACAATATACGGATAACTAAAGAGCTCGATAGTTTTTTAGACAGGCATTTTTAAGTTCCTCTCATTGTAAAGTCGTCCCTGACATCGCTTTCGGGAGAGGAACCGGACGCTAAATCATCATTGTAAAGACTAAGCAATAATGGTAGGGAGTATTGTCCGTAACTGAAATTATTTCCAATCTCCGAAATGAGGATCTTGGGTCACGGTGAAGGGCTAAAACTTTCTTAACATAGATACTGCTGAATTTAATGTCATTTTCGCGGTCTGAAGGCTCCATCAGTGACAGGAGAGCCATGAGATACGAATCTAGCACCTATAGAACTTAAGCTGTATGCTGCTCCAATGAAGCGATAGGTCAATCAATCAATCAATTAATCAATCAATGAAGATTTAATCGATTCCTCTTCATCAATCTATTTATTTAGTATATTTTTCACACATGACAAGCGCACATGCTAGTTTCTTAGTTGCCGTTTTTGTGATTTTGCTATTTTTTTTAGTACTCCGTGATTAATTGTACCTTTCCCTTTAGATTGCGCGCAATGCAGCTAGCACAGGTACCAGATTAACTGTCCATCTTCCAAGGTTATATAAGCCCCCTCAGTTAAAATATTTAGAAAATCTCGTGATCGCAATTCGGCGTGGCCCGTAACGTTATTCTGGCCTTGTGTCCTGACAGTGCGGGCCAGCGAGAGACGTTCCTGGTGAATAGGCAACTGAATTAGAGCGTAAATTCACCGGCTGAATGAAGCTTCGAACACTTTCAACGTTTTCCTCTTGTACTCGAGTCTTCCTCAAAACTTTACGTTCCATTCTATAACGTCAGTAATCCGTTATTGCGGCCGAGAGTCAATTGTATCAGTGAGCGAAACAGACAGAGGAATATTCTGGAATATTCTATTTCTCCGGATCGACTTCTGGCTTTGACAAAACTAAAGCTCCATCGTAAGAAAATCGGAAGATTTGATAAAAGAAATGTTGAATCGTTGATATATAGGTTTAGAGTATTTCACACTCTCAACAAAGGATAAAGATACGCTTAATCAGGAGTGGAGAGGAGTAAAAGGCGTAACCTGGCGAATATGTCAAACATGAGTGGTTGTCATGTGTACGAAATATAGGCCTAAGAAAAATATATATATTTTGAATGAAACGAGCTAGGCATGAATTTCTATATATACTTTTACAATTTCGCTCGTTATGGATAGATGTCCCTGATATCGTCGCCAGATGATCAGATGATGAAACGGACGTTAAACTCAGATTGTGTTGTATTTTAAACTTTTCTGTTATCGTTGTCAGATGATGAACCTGACATTAGACAGTTATTGATTTATATATAATATCTACTGTAGGCCTATGCGTATGTTGGGCCTAAATACACATACTGTTACCGTTATATTGTTACTATTTCATATATTCTTTGCTTTATGCACAAGGCATGATATTTGATCGACCAATAATAATTAATGTTCTAGCACATTAAAGTCACATTCCAGACTACTCTTAGAACATGCATTATCTGCATTTGATAGTCGATAGTCCTAGACCTAACATGGGAGAGTTTCCCGAACCCATCACGGGACATAGGTAGTAGTGAAATGTTAGATATTCGAGAAAACAATGGTCGTATTCGACGCTTGACCTCAAGAAGATCCCAGTAATAAATAACTCTGTGAGAGGTACAATATAGTCTTCATAAGGTTGAGAGTTCAAAGATACTCTATGAATTTATTTGTAGATGGATAGGGAAGAGAGTGAGAGAGGGAGAGAGAGCGAGAGAGAGAGAGGGAGAGAGAGAGAGAAAGAGGGATAGGACCTTCGTGATATATTTATGTGTCCTTTATATTTTTGTGTCCTTTATTATTTTCCTTGATATATTTTTGTCCTTTCAGGTTGGGAACCGCTGTCCTACAGGATCAGAAAGCTAGCCTAGCTGGACACCTCGTGAAATATCGTCCTAGCTAAGCTCATACTGAAAGCTAAGCCTTTGTTAAGCGGCTTTGTAATAGATTGCAGTGCTGGACAGACGTTGGAACATCGCGAATAGATTTCTACATTCAAATCATGATTTCAAGCTTCCATCAGTAATGAGTTACACTAGTGGACTAGCTTGCAGGAGGTTTATTAAATGACTGGGATGACTGTTCTCCGTCATGACTAAGGCGTACCTATCTGAGTTTGAACCCATGACAGCTAACCCACGTCAAGTGTTTTAGCGTACCACGCTAATCTCTAGACTACCGTCCGTTATCTAAAGCAAGAAAAAAAGAAAGCGAGATCTAAAACAGTGCAAGTCCGTTATCCAAGGCAAGAAGGCGTGCGCGTTTTGTGCGTGTAACGGACTTGCACTGTTTTAGATCTCGCTTTCTTTTTCTGTTAGTGCATTTGCAGGAGTGTTCTGGTAGCTGGATGCTGTCTGTAGTTGCACATCCTGCTTGGGACATCCCTGACATCGCCTTCGGGTGAGGAGCCGGACGTTAAATCCTCATTGATTAATTGATTGGTCATCGCCAGATTGTTCTAATTGAATATTTCACGAAGAGAGAATAATATTCCGGTTATCAATTGCCGTAACTGATATTACAACGGAATTGACAGATGCTCATACAAATACTGATTAATAGGGTAGCAGAGCCTGCTGCATTAGGGAAAATATACGGTTTATCAGTGGGTTTGCAAACTACAAGATATACCAAAAACATCAACAAAGAGATGAAACCATGTAAACGCGTGCGGTTGACTTTTGTGGAAATAGAAAGGAAGATTAAAAAATAAAATACAATGAACATGTAACGTCCGCTTTATCACCCGAATGCGATGTCAGGGACGTATCAAGCCAGACTATACAACTACCGTCAGTTCTATACCACCAGAACACACTTTTCCAATTCATAGACCGAAAATAAAACCAGATCCCAAACAGTGCAAGTTCATGAGCCAGGGCAAGAGACTCCATGCGGCCAATAGAACATCCTTGCCAATGCAGATACTGAAGAGAAACCGAGACCCAAAACAGAGCAAGTCCATTCAAAAGAACATCCTTGGGACGAGCTTACAGTATTCACTATCTGCCATGTCGGACTCTATTTGTCATTGTTCCGCTTTAATGCGCAAAGCTAAATTTAAAAATGATCTACCGACCATCGATTTTCCGCAATAGATTTCCACGCTGTCGACCAATGCTTGTAGAGATAAAGCCAGTTATGGTGTCATAAACTGTTATTAGTATTGTTCTTTCCCGTGTTGGACCCGGGAAACTTGAGAATAGACCAAGTGGAAACTGCACACGTTTCGTGAAAACTGACTAACGCAGTCATTTTCCTACTGAGTAAGGCAACGGGAAACCACTTCGGAAGTCAGAAGATATGTTCCCAATAAAAACGGCTACATTTTGGGTGTTTGGGTGTAGTAATGGCATGGCCGCTTTCATGGCATCAATTTGATGATCGATGGGGTGCTCATTAGTGAGCGTGATTGCAGAATGTGTTTCAGAATTTTTACCTTGGACCTGCCATTTGCCAGTGCACTAGACAGAGTATGATTGTTCTGCGATTGCAATATTGCTTCATGGAAGGCCGGGGTAAGCCGCTCATCTGCCCCGGTAAAAATTGTCTCTGCAACGGCTTTGCCCCGGTTAGCGGCATGATTATTATATAATATATAATAATAATAAGTATTAAAGGCTAAAAAGCTAAAGCCAAATTTAACGTCAGTTTCATGTCCTTACGGTCACATCAGTGACGGGCGA